>JAUDZF010000042.1:0-130777 GCA_030407055.1 Armillaria mellea | reverse complement strand
ACTCAGGTTGTAGTATGAAAGAGGCATCATTTAAGCCGAAGCCACTTCACCAAAGGGCGAAGAGCGGTATCACTCGTAAAGAAGACAGCAAAAAGTCAAGAGAATACACCATTTCATTCTTTTCATATACAGCCAGACGCATCTACCACATAAATCCCAAAACTTATACGTAGTCAGAGAACGCGTGGTTACTAAGTCACATCAACGTAGAACCAAGGAAAGATAAACGCACGACATACTCAGCATTCAAGTATGCCCGGGCAGGATTCGACTTTGCGAGTGACTTGCACGCCGTCTCGCCTGCGAACCATATGTCAGTGCAAGACAGATATGAAGAGTCGACATACCATAGGCATAGTCATCAGTCCCCAAAATCTGTGGGAAGTGCGTTCCCTCATGGATGATGGTGCTATTCATTATCAGTAACCAGTGAAACATCGCCAAAGGATAAGGCGTACTCCGCTCGACTGCCCGACCCGGTAGCAGGGCATTGCCAGTAGTACCCACATAGGTACACCTTGCCGTACGTCGAAGGATATACGTAGGCATACGTGTCCGAATCGGTGCAGGAACAATCGTATGACCACGAAGCAGGTGCCGTGGCGAGACCCTGCTTATCGTCAGACGCGTCGGAAAGGAAAGACAAAATCAACGACATACCTCGAAAGCACTCAACGTTCCCTTATACCGGCTGGTCGCAAAAGTCCCATACCAAGTCGTCTGGGTGGTCGACCCGCTTGGGTTGGCTTCCAAATGACTGATACTAGCCTGGGCTATAGTGGAACTGTCAGTGATTGCCTGGGCGTTGATGCTCTGTCGAGACGAAGAGCATGAAGTATAGCTTGCGCGTTTGCTGAGGGAGCGCGCGCCGGTGCGACCATCGGCGGCTCCACCAAGGGAAGAGGACGACAGCTTCGACAGAGACGAAAGCTGGCCGGAGAGTACGACAGAGGCGGGAGTGGCGCGAGCACTGATAGCTGTGAAAGTACCATCCTCTTCCACGGCTTGGATAGCGGACAGAGGGGTGATAGTGTACGTGCTCTCACCACCGTTGGTGAAGTTGAAGAAGTTTCCTAGTCGTGGGTCACGGAAACAGACTGTCCGGGTGCGAGGACAGTAAACGCGTGGTCGGCGCCCTTCTTGGCGGTGACTGAAGGGATGTAGCGTACAGCGACACCCGTAAAGTCGGCAGATATTCCGGCCGAGTTGACAACTGTGAAGGACTCCGTGGCCCATGAGCTGAGAACGGTGCGAGGGTCATTAAGGAGCTTGACGGTTTCGTCGCCGCTATTGACAACAGTCGTCACTACCTCGAGAGCAGAGACGTCCGAGACGCTCGCCGGGACTGTAAAGACGTATTCGTTAATGGACGAGATAAGCTACGGCATAGAGAAATACTAACCAGACGTCGAGATAGTGAGAGACTTGGTCGCAGATGCGACACTAGCGAACGCCAAGAGTGCTGTAGAAAGGTAGAACATCGTGCTGATGGTGCCATTGTCTCTGCAGACGGAGGGCTTTTATTCTGTTCAGTGACTTTGAGCCAAGCGTTTCACCATAAGGCAGACGGTCTATCGCGTGTGGAAGAAGACGCTATCCACGTGAGGACGAACTCCAGCCATTCGTGTCGATAACGAAGAGATGGCGTTCGGCGTTGATGCGGGAAAAAGGTTAAACGCTCGTCTGCGGTTTGAAATACTGATCACTGAGGCAGAAGTGGTGTGGATCAGTAAGGTTACTGCGATGGAAAGCAGAAATGAGATTCGATAACTACTATGCAGGGGCACGAATAGTCACCGGGCACTATGTGTTGATATCACGGGACAAGAAAGCTGGGTTTTGGCAAGATGGAACCTCCCAGATGCATGATAAGCAAGCATGCTGCACGGTCTGGGCGTAATGATGAATGCGAGGTTTCTACAACCGGGCAGCGTTATCGGTGATGCTGGAAATCCGAGAGCATATGGTTCGGTGCCCAAAGTATCAATTGAAAGAAACCAAGCCAAGCGCTCGTGTGTTCAGTTGGAACAACATTAGTACATGTAATGATTCCGTGATTGATGACGAAACCTAGGGATATTGAGCAGGGTAAGATTGGCGAACTAGAGGCTACGTACTCTGATCCGGGTTCAATCGCGTATCTTCAAATTGCAGGAAGACAGCTCCTGGTATCCCGAAAGAATAGGCTTCACGATACAAAAGTTTCACACTTTCGATGCTTATAGCTTTATCCGCTTCGACTGGACGTCCGCATGGTGGAATTCGGGGTTTACAATTCTTTGATACAATGGGATACTGAGAGACGGCGCCTAGGCAGAGACCCCGAAGGCCGTGATAAGACAACAGGGTTCACAGGAACCGCAAAAACCATAGAAACGTCTACGATGACACGATGACACGATGACACGACATCGACCCGTATGAGATCTGCAAGCTGATGTTAACACAGGACGACTCTCAAACGAGGTGGGAGCGTTAAACGAATCAGAGATCTTGGTGGGAAAATGGTCTCATAGGACGAATGTCCTCTGAAGTAGCAAATATAAAAGATATGACATCATGCGCAAAAGAAAAGACCGATCAAAAAGCGATAGCCTACCTCGAAGCAAAGCATGAAATATCTGTAGACCGTTGTCAGCTTGAAATCTTCGACAGATATGGGAAAAACCCAGGAAAAAGGGACACAAGAAGCGACAGGTCGGCGAACACACGAGAAATAGACGGTTCCAGAGTTGGACCTTGGGTAGAAGAAACTCAGTTGTTGGAGCAAGTAGCCCTACCTGTCGCCATAGCCATACGTGGGCAGGAGATAAGCCTCGCGATGAATATCTTCGTCCCTTCCACAGTGACAAACGAATCCACCATCCGTGGGACGAAACGTCACTGAATGCTATGTGAGCTGCGAAGCTTCAAGTCTTGTCAAAATATTAGCGAACAATGTCAGACGGATACCAGCAAACTTCGCACCACCAAGTTCAAAGGCCTCGCCATTTGGCTTCACAGTAGCTACTCCGGCACCAAAGCGTAGACGACAGGTTCGAAATTACCTGCAACTTGTGTCAATTATAGCATTACTCCTTCATGGATATAACGCACGTATCAATTGCTCCTTCATAGTCGCATATTCTCCGACGGCTATAGCCCAGCCGATATAGACGTGACAAGGAACAGATATTAACCAGATAACCGTGAACAAGGCGCATATACTGGTTTAACAAAAAAAATGACGCATGAGACTGCCTATAGGGAGGCTGCTTGATTGGGACATACATCATTCTCTGGAGTCGTAGTAAGCGAAGGGGCGTAGTGTAAACATTTTAAAGAGTTGATGCTTGTCCATCAAGCGCGGTTTACCTGTAATCAAACGTTTTAGGAAGTCTCAGCCAGGAGGGACTGCATCGCACCTACCATTCTGCAAGGGAATCTGAGCATCCAGCATTGGCGGTAACATACAAGGCAACGATGCGCGAAAGCAGAGGCACAGAAGAAATTATCGCCGCGCGCCTTTGGCTTCATGGTTTAAACGTTGACGAGGGAGAAGGACAAGGTAGAAATTCCCAAACAAAACCAATCAGTCAGTTCACGTGCTTCGTGCGTTCAAAACCGGACCGAAGCATGCACATGACATTCACCTGATCTGCACACAGCCACCCGCGCTTCCTGCGCAATTCGGATCCAATTTTACCAGTCTGTCTACTCCCGATTTCTTGCTTGCAACGACGAGGTTAGACAGACAGTCACCAGTCTGTCCAAGAACCACGGAATACTCAGCACTCAAAGTCCGGTCTAGCGTAACTGTTTCAAGGTAGATTCTATTTGGTTTCTTTTTAAAAGGTATGACAGCTTCGTACGTCTTATCTAGTCGTTAGCAGTCATTTACGGGTGCCCGAATGGGCCTTTCCATCATGCAGCTCTGCTCAGCCATCAATCAAAATATGAGACTGAATCGATATTTGCTAAAATTTCCTCTGTAACAGAAGTCTCTTGGACTGTCAGTAATGCTGTGAGGTTTGCACAATGGATTGTCGGTACTAAGAAGTTGCTTACCTTTGCCAAGACATGTTCTCGGGCTGGTGATTTCTTCCAAGGGCGAAGTAGCGCTTGTCTCGGAGCGATCTCGAAGTCCGAACGTCGTAGTTTGGCCTGGATTGCCCCCCTGGATAACACAATACTCTACTCAAGTCGAAGTACATCTCGCCAATACCACTTGTGGTACATTGAATTCTGTCTTTTCAAGCCTCAATGTAACCATATTATAACTCGCTTTCCTGACGGCTCTCCCACATCAGTCGAACTCCGAACTTCGTGGCGAACGCCCCAATTTGTGCGTCGGACCATCGGCTTTTAAGCGAATCTTCCCTTCTTGTCTCGAGCATTCGCCCATTTTCATAACTCTGCACACCAGGACTTGAGGCCTCCCTGGAATTGATATACTAATAACATGCGTACGCCATGAGTGAAATGATTTCTATTTTCGAGATGCAATCCTCGGGAGTACTACAATTCACTTCGCTGAAACGACTGCCAACGAAATGTGAGCTCTGTAGTGTTCGTATACCCCAGTTCTAGTACTGACCAAAACGGCAGAACGCTACATTCTGATGCCATCACACAGCTTCAATCAGGAGCGGAGTCCCTCGCCTATCACTGCGCCTTTCACCTCACAAACGACGCATTTGCATATGTTGTGTCGAGGTCGCTCGCATTGATCGTCCGCTTTGGCAGACATGTTCTCACCTCTCGGCTGTGATTTCAGTCCGAACCGTAGAAAGTATTTATTCGCTCAATCGATAATCCTGACTCCTAATGCCACCCATCATGACAACTTACCTCCGCAGTCTCTTTGAAGGCAGTTCGTATGCAAGAAATAGGAAAGACTCTCATTCGAATGCGACGCCTTCCTCTTCCGGATCTTCAAGACGAAACAAGAGTTGTCCAGTATCAATATCCTATGTATCCTGCGCTCCCCTGGATCATTCGCACCCATCGCAGCTAAAGAATACAAAGAATCATCATCATCATCATCACCACCATCATCACCATCCTCGTACGCATCGTTTCCCGTCAGTGTTCAATAGATGTGCTGATCCTCTTATCATAGCGACGCCTTATCCTATCTTGCTTCCAACCGTATCCCAACACTCGCACTCAAGCTCAACAGATTCACTAACACCCACACCACACCATAACCCCACTCCCAGCGCCACACACTCCGAACCTCGCTCCGTCCTCAAGAAGAGAACCACCTGGCAGTCAAAACCTCATACGGGACCCCAGCGTACGTCCTCGTTACGTATCCAAATAATCCCTGTTCCCTAAACCCAGTACATCACAGATCACGTATCCTTCGCCAACCCCAACCGCCCTGACGTTCTCCACATGCACCCCCTCCTCGCTTCCAGCCGGCTGAACCGTGCACCCATATCATACGACGTCTCCTTCCCCCCGTCGTCTACATCCATCGTGGATCGCAGGACACGGACAGCTATACCGACGCATACGCTCTCCCAACCCGCGACTGATCCCGCTAAATCGATCAAACTCGTGCTGAGATGCGATAGGTTCCCTTGGCCGGTCATCGTGTATCCTCAGCGCCCCGCGTCAATAACAAATCTTGATCTGCTATGTGCCCTGCACAGTATGCTCTCGACACGGGTGACGCATGAGGAGTGGGAGTCACTCGGACATGGCACGCATGCTCAGTTGAAAGCTACGAGGGCGTACGAGGTGCGGTGTGCGAAACTCGGAGGGGGATGGGAAGATGGTGTAAGAAGGATCGATTGGCTGGGCGAGAAGACGTCTTTAGTCGGCGTCGAGGTGGATAAGAGCGCTTCAGAGTGTGGGGTTGCGAAGCTGGTCTTTGCGAAACCCTGATTTACTTTCTCATGCCCTCGTGATGCGCTGGAGTAGTCTACCGAGATTTCGTATGTCCAGCATCATGGACGCAATTGGTCGTGTAGTAATGGAGGGATTGTAATTGGATATTACTTTCAGGAGTATAGGCGTAATAGCGTCCAAAAAATCACCTAGCAACAAGTAATCATAGTCTCTTCAAGTCGACGATTATCTGCTTTTGTATGTTGTACATCAGACTCTGATCCACAAGTCAAAGTGTTCGGTCATCACAAGTTTCCAAATTCAGACCCAAGTTGGGAAATATGGTAGCTCACATGTTTCTGGTCGTCGGGCGTCATTTACTCAAGGTTCTTAAGCCATGACGGAAACACTGTTACGCTTGTCTTGTCCAGTCAGCATTCCCATATTGGGCATGCTGTTTCCTGCCAGCCAATCGGGGAATTCCCAGAGTGCTCGAACGTGCCGACAGCTGAAAGGATCAAGAGAACACCGATATGAATAATTTACGTTGAAAAATAAAGTCTCTGAGATTGTAGGGCCGGCCTTTCGGTCTGACTATTGCATGAATAATGACTTAGATTATCCATAGACCACCGGAGACTTGGAGTCCGGTTTTGTGCCTTTAAGTAAGTAATTGTAGGTATCAAAGTTGATAACGAATGTATCCGTTAACGAATCATAACGCTACGGCAAGCTATTGTAAAGTGGTCTGAGATAGGTACATAAAAGCCAATGACCATTGTGAGCTTCGACTATCGCCGAAAGTCTAATCACTACCTCGCGATATACCTCTATTCCCTTCCGCCTCAAAATCAAAAAATTTCTATCAACTCCTTCACGAATTTGATATCGTCGTCGTCATTTAGAGCCACGTTGGCCTCGCCTTCTTTGTTGATGGCATGGTTGACCTCTGGAGGAGCGAAAGGATAGTTATCGTTGATATCCCCATCGACACCATAGTACGAATCTCTTCTGACCTCATCAACATTATCTCCGGGATCACCTGTCCAGTATCCACATGAATAGCTCTTTCCCGGCTAAGCTTGTATATTGCGAGGGGGGTCTTGTAATGTTCTGTTCGAAGCTGATGATGGTTCCATGCCTCACGGGTACGATGAAGGGAAGCCTGTTTCACATCTATTAAAGAAATCACAGTGTTCCGCAAAATAAATATAACACAACAGACATCCTCGTTGATAGGTTGTACTCTGACCATTACTAAGAAAATAGCCAAGTAGTGGGAAACCGGCGAACCACTAAGTTCAAGTTGCAAGTCCAACACCTCGACAAACTTGTTTAATGTTTCTTTGAAGCAGAGACCAGAACTTGCAGGAACATCTAAGACGAAACTGAACTTATGAAGTAGGGATATGCACAAGCTTGCGTTGTACAAGGATTGAACTTGGAAGTTGGTAACACTGTCGCGTTGTTGTGGTATGTGTAGCAGCGAACTTGCGATCAAAATTAGTCACTTGTTGT
The DNA here is from genome assembly GCA_030407055.1 of Armillaria mellea. NCBI lineage: Eukaryota > Fungi > Basidiomycota > Agaricomycetes > Agaricales > Physalacriaceae > Armillaria > Armillaria mellea. The sequence goes on along the minus strand of JAUDZF010000042.1, from coordinate 123,442 downwards.
AGCTGATTTTTTGGACGCTATTACGCCCATACAGGAGAACTCCACAGGAGAGCGGAAGTGAGCAGGAGTAATGTTATGTTTTGACAAAGAAATATATCTACCAGCCGAGCTTCCGCCACATACCGCGGTACGCCGGATATTTCCAACAAAACATTTTCACCCGGTACTCTGTCTCATCTCGAAACTCTTCACCAAACCGTTCCAGCGCAAATTGTTTCCAATACGTCGAGTTTTTCTTCTCCTGCATATTCATACCCTCAACGACAATCCTCAACAGCGAACATATATCTCCCACATCTGCATCCTGCTTGCTCCGAAGACGCGGCTCCGCGGACTCCTTGTGATCTTCCCACCCCTTAAGCTTGTTGTAGTAGCAGGATCGACATAGGAACAACCGGAAGTCCCTGCTTGTCGACGATAGCCTCGGAAAATATCATGGGCAAGTGTAACACTCCCGGCTTGAGGATATCGACCTTGGTTTTCTCCAGGTTCCCTTCTACATAATCCCTGTACCACAGCACCTTCCACGTCGCTCCAGGTGTTTTGGCGTCCACAAGATAGAAACGGTTCGGATTCTTCGTAACCAGGAATTCCTTCAACCACTCTGGCTTGCACGTGTACGATGACATCAGAATATCGACGTCCTACCGCTTTGTCAGTATCCACAACCGAGGTAGAATGAATACTAATGAGCTCACATTTGGTAGGCGGTCATTTCCGTAAAGGTAGCAAGCCGTACTCCCGAGGATCGCAAATGTGCATTCTGCCTCTCTGAAGATACGAGTAACTTCTTTCGCGGCACGAAACACGACAGCCCGGAAACCACGTGTTGGTATTACCGGAGTAGCTGGAGACGTTGAGGTTGAGGCTCTCGTGACGAATGAAAGTGACGATGAGGACTGGGATTCTCTTGTGTCCTGTTCGTCAAACGCGTCGTCAGGTATCCACTGACTCATGATAGCCAGACCAGAGAAAAGGTGCTCTCCATCCATACGAGTAGTTGTACCGGAGAACCGATCGAAGAGGCGCAGATGGTGACTGTTACAGGGAAAGGAGACTCGCGTCAATTTCGGCACCGCACCGATCTTTGAATTTCAAATGCCACTGGACATGCTCTCCCGTTCAAATTGAAGCCCGAATCCTTTTACGGAGGTAGTTCAACGGATTTTAAAGAACGGCACTATGACCGAAATACATGAGTAGCAGCACCATATCATTTCGACGCATTGGTGGGGTTGATGATCCTTCATTCTGGCAAACCGTCCGGAATAAAGACCTCGGTACCCATCCTAGCTAAAGACACTGTCACCTCTTCGAGTACGGCAGGTAAGATATTTCAGGAAGAGGCTGCTGGAAACCATATCAAAAATTAGGACTAAATAAAAAGTGGTGGTACTCGCGCGATAGGAATGTTGATTTCCCAGAGGAAGCAGGAATTCTTCTATACATGCCTTGTTACTCCATCAAGCCAGGGAACTGTCGGCCTTTAAACGTAGCTTTAAGTGATTTGGCGTCCATGAGATAGAAACTATCTGAATTCGCGACGACACGGAACTCCTTCACCGATTCTAGATTTCAGGAATAACTTATGGTTTTTTCCAAAGCATGGTCCCATTCGTCAGAAGGACGGGAACATCTCACAGAGTTCTATGGTCATGAGTGTAAGACATTTATCGGGACCAGTTTGGTATTGTCTGCCCCATAAACGCGCTCTCGTATTCATGTACTTCCACAAAACCCTCGACAAATTGAATTTGACTTTTATCAAGATCCGAAGCCTGTCTTGACGGTGTCAGTGAATGAATGCATGATGGAAGACGGTGTTTTATTAGAAAGAGGAGAGTAAAGAGTAGCTACAGCTACTAAGTAGTCGGGAAATCACAGAGGGGGTAAAGGCATAGCATAGGAAATAGTCCGGATAGCAATGAAGCCAGTAGCATATGAAAGTCCAGAAATCGGATGTTCTGGAATGCAAAAATGGGTCAATAACGACTACAGAAGGAAATAAAGCAGGCTTACACAATACTAAACATTGACAGCCCCAGCTTCGCCAGGTTTAGGAAGCACTAATCCCATGCCAACAGCCCAGTCCCTCCGGCCCCCCATCTCAGCAATCAGCTCGTTCGCCAAAATCAGTCTTCGCTCGTACTTCTTCGGGACGCCTTCTCTTCTGATGACCCTATCGCACATCTGGAGAGACTCAGTTAACGAGTTACATAGCGTCAAGAGCGATGCCGTAGACAAAAGCAAGGAACCGATGAGCAGGCTCCCAACCGGCGATGCGTTGAAGGCAAGAACAGCAGATACGTAGACCAACATCGTCGCGCATGTAACAGCGAAGCTTTCCAATGAAGTGAGATCTCGCAACCACTGACCGGATGTCACGGCTTTGAGATCATCCACAAAACCTTGCAAGCGGACCCAGCGATCGTGGCAGAGCAGGATTATGAGGTCGCCCTTGACGCCTGGCTCTTTCTGGCCCTTCCATCCTCTTTCGTCCCTCCGCTTGATGACGATGACATTGATGAGCCGCGATACCACGAATCCTTCCAATACTCCCAGGGCCCACCAGTCTCGGATAAGAGCCAGTGAGACTGCAACGATGAGTGTCAGGGCCTGGCAGAGAGCGTACAGCAGGGTGGCAGGAACGAAGAAAGACTGGAGAAGCGATTTCCGTTCGGACGGGGAGACGTGGACAGTGACGAGGTGGCCTGTAACACCGATGCTTTGGAGATAGTACACTGTGGCGGGATTTTCGACGCGGAAGACGTAGCCGCTGGTCATGGCGCCAGTGATGGGAAATTCGCCACTGTTGATCTCGCTGACGGTCTGCTGCTGGTGCATGCCTGGCGCAAGGACTAGAGCATCAGAGTAAGAAGCGGTTCCAGAAAGAGCAGTCCTGACGGTGACGGGGGGGACGTCAGCGAGGGCGATGAGCCCGGCTGCCTGGAAGGTGATGTTGGAGTCGGACATGGAAAGACTTTGGGAGCTGGAAGGGGGAGAAAAGATGCTGAGCACTCTCAGTGGGCGAGGTATTTTAAGGATAAGAGCTAATTGCACAGCCGTGACTCGTGAGAGACATTCAACAACAGAGTCATAAAGGGTCTGGTAACTTTGGCGCCACTCTTGTAGCGCCTCGAGATCGTTAACATTTCTTTGTCAGATAATAACAATAGGATAATAAACAAGAAAACGCTTGATGCACGGTTTTTCGAACAAGTTCCATGGTGCAGCGGGTGGACTTTTGTTGTATGAGATATTTGATTGTTTAACAAATTCTTCAATCTAGCAAATGAATCCATCATATTTCTTACCTGCTCCGTTTTTCTGTATTTCGCAGAGTTACTGCTGCGAGCTATAGAAAACACTTGGGGAGGGAAGGAATACCAGGGCGAGCGAATGATCGAGCCACATCGATCTGGCAGTGTGGAGAGCAAGGGTGGAAGCCCGTATCGTGGGTGTCTTCACCCGACGCTTAGCGACAGGCCCGACAGTCACGTGTTTCGGTTGATTATTCTTTTCTGATGTTTAAAAATTTACCTCTCTTTTTCTTTCCCCCGACATTCCTCGAATGCGTGTCTCTCTTGGTCTGCTCGGACGCGAATCTGATTTGTGCTTGCAGCATGCTATGACTTAGATGTTCACTTCGCTGGTATTCTGCTATTGTTCTCCCTCAACAACAACGATCTGATATCGTTTGCAAGGCGAGCGCCTGAACTGGAAAAGCCCGGGCGGTGTTCGACGTGTTTGTTCATCTATCATGATACCAACTGGAGCCATGGTGATGAAGGGGAACTGTGTGAGTGCCAGCATCTTCACACGAGTTTCTGCTGTTGAACCTTGCTTTATAAAGATATCATATCTTTACCTGGTTGTCTAGGTCTTAGCTGCAACGTTGACCATCACTCCGTGAATACTCAACGGTGGCATCTTGCGTCGGCGTGCGGGACCATAACAACAACGATGTGCATGCGTACCTGTGAATATGCCGACAGATTGGTTCGTAGCCGGACCGGTAACCAGGTTATGCCCATATCTTACCAGGTCATGACCTAGGAATGCCAAGCATGAATGTAATGCGATGTAAATGCTACGCCGGTGCGCTATATTATCTTTATTTGAAATTTGCAGTGTATTAACTCTACAGTTAGATACGGCCCGACTCGTGAACATCACCCGAGCGCGCAAATTTTATGGTGTACTGCTCAAGCCCGGCATGCATTCCTTCACATATAGGAGTCTTGTTCGTCCTTCGGCAAACGTGAGTATCCTTCTTGACAAATTGTCAGTTGATGAAGCGCACATTCCCCTTGCATTTGACGGCTCCGTTGGGCTGGATGCGCGAAGTTGTTGCGTCCGTAATTTCTGTTTCTGACATCACCCTCTCCGTTCCCGATGTTTTCAGATGTAGCTGACGATGTTGTTTTGTTTTTAGATTTGATGACTATAAGAACCTTCCTTCGGAGGTACGTAACACGTCTTCCCCCCTGCTTTATTTTCTCGCATGATGTTTTATCTTCTATATTTGCTACTTCAGAGGGTATCGCATACCCGATGAGACTATTTTCCACAAGATCTCTGATCATTTCTTTTGCTTCGCCGCGGCGTAAATTCGTGCTGACCCTTGCGATCAGGGTCCGACTTCCATCAAGACCATGACTATTAAGGCACAATCAACGGGTCCGGGGTTCGAACAACAAGCGCCAGTCTGGGCTGTCCATAGGCTCCAAGGTGATAGGCCTACTTCTATGTCGTTTATGTTACTGATACCATATTATTATTAGATCATTCACCCTGCGTACCCGACCGGAATACAAGTGCTATTCTGGGTGCACTCTGGGTGCTGCTATGCAGTTCGGCCAACTATTTTGATTGTCCCTATAGTCGCTACTATAGGTATCTATGCTGTATTTGACAAAGGTCTCAATTACGCGAGGCGCTTAAACGCAATTTTGTTCGAATAAGAACTCATTTTTTCCGTCGTTGCATTAACAGTTGCACATGTATGGTTCGTGTCAATGACCTCCGTGTACGCGTGCTGCGACGGACCGGAATTTTCCGGTCCAACGACGAGTTGTTGTGCAGTGGATCCTCATAAACTGGTACAGTATTTCTTCCCGGTGTTGACTCCATACGCTCATCATATCTGGTAGCCTGATGTTGCGCCTTCCACATAATCCTGAGTCTTGCAGTGTCATGAAACTCGATGCTTGTTCCCCGGAACCACCCCTCCGGAGTCGAAGTAGCGTGGATGGTGACCCTTAGTTTGCTTACGTGGCCAGTTATTCTCGTAACTGAACCCATGTCCTGCCGACTGAATTAGTACCTTCAAAGGCTTTGCCTACTGCCTCCTTTCGAAGGAATAACAATTTTTCTGAGACAGCAAGCTGATGGGAACAGAAGAAATAAATAAAAACATCAAATACCGCTGACTTCGTGATGGAAGAGTGTTAGTTATTCCTTCCAGCGGACAAGGAACCACGTCGGGGAAATGTAGACAGGTGGTCATGCTTCTTTTGTCTACCGAGGTCGTTATATTAGATCCTTCCCCTAATTACCGAAAATGCAAAGCACGTACCTCCTTGGTCTTAGAAAGCTGAGGCTATTTGTAACTAATTTATACACCGATAGGTTCATAATATGTACAAGGTACGTAGATTCGTTATTCGAACGATCTCAAGCGTGTGGATAGATAATGTAAACATTCACACTACCTGCAGGGATGTGAACTACATCTGTAGAACGATGGGATCGAGTGGAAGAATTGGTGGAACAGGTGAATGAGCTTTGGGAGCTTGTAGACGAGCGCGTCGAGCAAGAAGAACTACTCGCTGTGGAGGGAGCACGATTTCTTGAAGCATGCTGGTGCTGAGAGCTGCTACAGTTGGACCTGGAGGTTCCGGTGTTTGAAAGACGTGGCGGGGGAGTGTAAGGAATGAGAGCAGAGGACTGACTTTGCGACTGGCTGTAGGCAGTGAGATCACTATCTCCTGCATCGAAATTAGGGTGTCCTGCAGAGACAGGAGGAATGTAAGGGAATACAGCGTTACTGGAAGGTGAATTGGTGTAGGGAGAGCGTCCGGCTTCTGAAAAGCCCTGGACGTTACCACTATTTGAGCTGGTGTGTACCGAGCCAGAGAGGGGGAATGACAGGTACGCCGCTAGCGCATGATTGTCCTGAGGAGGAAGGTACGTGCTAGGAGAAGTGGGGTACGCAGTGTTGTAGCAGTACAGCTGCATCGATGCTCCGTACCCATTGACAAACGGAGCGTAGCTGCGAGAATGCAGGCCGTAGTCATAGTAGTTCTGATCCATATCTGAATAAACAATTGTCAGCAGGTCATCAGTTCAGTGAAAATTTTGACGAACCTTGTAAAAGAAGTGGATCGTTATGGTTGGAGTAGGGATATTGGGCGCATTGATATGTCTGTGACGGTCCGTCGCTGTCGAATCTGCGTAACAACATGGGAGGAGGTACATGGCCATCAAGAATGAGGCGGTTGATTAGCGCTGTAGGAGCAGAGATACTCCCACCGAGTCCCACGTTGCTATGATACCCTTCTTGTACTCTCACGCAGTCTTTCAGTCCTAGACCATCCCTCAATACCGTGCGTAGTATTCATAATTGAGCAGAGAAAGTCGTTCAAGGTATCGTTGAATCGATAAGTCGTGTGTGAAATGCGAGTATGGTTCTGCGGAGGAGCACATCTTCACACCGATATCGTACACGGTGTGCAAATGGTTATTATCAAGCAACTGCACTGTGTTTAGTTCACTTACACAGTGCCTCCCATTCATCATTCCTATGACACTTGAAACTTCAGCCGTGTCTCAAGGTTCACAATAGGTATGATGATAAAGATAAGACTACTAGTGGTAACCATGAAAACGCACGCCATGCTATATCGTACAAAATTGAATCATTGTCGTTGCGTGTCTATCAGATGAAGTGCTCTGAAAATCGGCCAACGCGTCACAGTGGTCATGAGTCGACCACGGAAAGTGTGTGACTGTGACTGATCATGACTTCCAACTTTCTCGACGTCATCCGTTGGTTATGCGTGCTCTGCAAGCTTGTACGCGTACTCATCCAAGAAATAGCGCGTGACGTACTGGGAATTCAAGGTGACTATTTCTTGACTGCGCCATGTGTAAAAGGACCCTCTGGTGGCTCATTAGTAATAGCTGAGTCCTGACGGACACTCTGCATGCTTCGACCGTGACGCTCGTAAGTTGCGCTCTATTACATGGACCGGATCTTCAGAATGATACGGTACGTGAGTTGTCACTGTTCTTGAGCTGACCTCTGGAAGTTCCTCATTCAATCGCAGCCCATGGCTTGCCGCACGATAACCGTCTGTAATAAGTCGCTCGATTTATGTTTCTTCGGTTATTTTACCAATGCTCCTTTAATCGACTACCAGGCAAAAGGATTTCCATTTGTCAAGGCCTGATATCTACCACACCCACAGGCGTTAACGCGAGTCTGTTTTTGTGACTCCTGCCCCTCCTTCTCTTTCACAATGTTAAGTTCCTTCTTGGTCTGTCACTTCCAGAAACGCAGTTACAATTGCTACAATTCGTCAGACTAGAGTTCGCTCAATAGTATATTTCTGGTCTCTCTTCTAAGAACGACGGGATTCTTATTGCCCACCGTGGTTTCGCATATCTATAGGTCCAGGTTTCCATCACAATGGCCTTCTAATCTGAAAAGAGCCCACGTTCGGAACCGGAATTTTGCATCTACTTACGTCTCTGGTAAAATGTCATTGGATACTTGTACTCCCATGAACAAATTTCTCAGGCGTAGATGTTGAACCTGTTCCGACTACGCCGAAATAGGGTCTCATAACATAGTAGAATCGGTGCGTCTATGCTGATATTTAGACAGCCAATAGTAGCTGAAATACCACAAGGAATTAAATCCCTTGGCTAGGGCCCACCAATATCATAGCAAAGTTACAGGGTGTCCACCATCGCCGACATCGTTTGCTGATATGTCCGAACGGGTTTCGATCCTCATCACAGCTATACTTGTTATGTCTCCGCCTGGTTGTTTTACCTGAGGACAATGATAGCGCGGTACCGAGTTTACCGTCTACCCTGCAGTTGTCGTTGGTGCCATGGAGACAGTATCCGTAATATGTGCTTTCTCTGCGCAGTCCATTATTCCTTGAAGACCCTTATACCTGACTCAGCGGCACCGGTTGTGTGAAGTCGAATGGCAAGATTATGGTGTTGTTTTTGTATTTGCCTAGAAGTTCACCTCGATGTCTCCCGAAGACTGCGTGCATTGGATTAAGGATGTCAAGAACACAACTCTATTCAACATTGATAGGTGCCAGCATAACTGTGTCATCCTTTTCTTGTGTCGACGCACGAATTCCTGTGCTCCTTGATCCAAACTCATCTATATTCACTCGCGTTCTAACCGTTGTTAGTGATTGTGACTCCACTTCCATTCTTGCATCGCTCATGACGGATATGTAGAAGACCAATTTCGGGGTAGTGAGGAAGCGCCCAAGATTGAGGGGTGTGGGAGTATAAGCCTAATGTAGTGTGCCACTTTCCTGTTTTCGGAGAAGAGGACCTGAAAATAGATGATATGTCTCATTAATCAATTTCATTCGGAGAGGTGCCCCCGAACGTTATCTGTCCCTCGTTCCTCATGTCACTGAAATAACACCTCAGTTCGTGGCTTCGTTCATACATCTGATGACGGTGTTGATGATAATATGGTAACCTCGACATTCACAAACGTTCCATAGCTCGTCATAGTGGAGAATGCTTTATGTCATGCCTCGACTTCGTGCTGCGGAGTAATAATTAGCACAATGAGCTGCGACTGATCGCCGCCGTACTGAGAGGGAGTACCTCGGATATTTTGGACATCTTCAACTATTTTTTTTGGCGGAAAGTCGGATTGAATGACTGGTATAGCTTAAGGAATAAACTGAAGTACGTATGTCTATTAATATTCGAGTAGATGTTCAGATAGTCCATGATACTTTCCAGGTGCGGCCCCACCAATCTATCACGCCATGCATAGAGCAAGTTGAACCCATACGCCTTTATCAAATAGTCTTTGCTCTGTGTACGGCTATCGGCTACACGTGTATCGAATGTCAATATGAGACGAGATGTTCAGTTTCATTACCTGATCTGTCCTCGCATCTGACCTGTGCGATATGTACCCTATGAACCCTCTATGGAAGGTATCCTTCATCGTCGTTCTGATAGTTGAGATCAACGCTCTTCGAACAATATATCCGAGCCTCCGTGGGAACGGTACAAATCCGTCTAGTTTCTGTAGCAATCTACACGCCTTTCCTGAACGTCATCGGACGAACTTCGGAAACATTCGCTTAGTTTAAGTTTTTAAGTTTTGCGTGCGAGTTAGTTTGGATGATACTGAGGTGTGACATCTTGTAAGAAGTATGGAGCACTGGAAGTAAACTTATGGGCTCTCGCGTCTGGTGCATATAGCACCCCTAGCCTTGTTATTATCGCGATCATTTGCAAGAAAGCTGCCCCAAAACGGCTTTGAGGCGCCCCACCCTCGATTCGCTTCTGAATGCTTCTGTCAGGCTTCCATTCGCAACCTGACGTTTATCTATACAATGAAGCCATCAATTATATAAGGTTAACTGTAGTTGCAGGACGTATGAATACCTCATGTCCTGAAATGTGTACCAGGTCATGCGTCTTCAAGAACAATTGATCATTGTTGGCCAGCCCGACTGTAGTACCCTGCTCTGATGCACTCCCCAGATCATTTGGGGTCCGTTACCTATATATCTCATTCATTCCCTAAACAGAGTCTAGATTTCAATTGCGACGGACATGGCTTCAAGGTATTTATTTCAGTGTGTGGTATATATTCAAGTCGTACATTGCTCCAATCGTCTAACTTCTCCATGAACGTTATTCCAGTGCGTTCTTAGCCATACTTCATGTTGCATTCCGATGTACTACGACAATTTGTTTCTCACCATCTAGGGTTTACGGGTCTTCTTTTACGACTCGACCGGACAGCTTGTGAGAGGCGTCGTTGAGTTTACGAGTCGGGTAGCAGACGTGCGTATTGTTCTTTCAAAGATACCGTCTCTCAACTGAATTCTTAACTGTATAGGGCACGAAAATGATTATCGTCAAGATCGACGATAGGGGAACCGTAACCTTACCGTAAATATCATTATTTCTTTATAGATATGAAGAAAGTCCGACCTGTAGTGACCGTTTCACCTTAGGTCTGCAAGCGTGTTTCGTGGTTAGGATTTGATAGGGAGAAAGACTGAGACATGTAATCTCGTGACCGTGGAATGCATTTTTTACGATACCCTTAATGCCCTGCCACCAAGGCAAAGTTCACTGAGTTAATACGATGCCACATCGATGAAGTATTCGTTCTGAAATATAAAAATCACCACGCCTCCGCGCAAAGAGGTCTTCACAGAACATTAGATTGCGCACAGGTAGGTAACAATGAGAAGACCTACCACATGCAGAAACCCCGACGATCGGACCCAAAATGTGACTCAACGGGTCGTAGAGAGCGGCTGATCCGACGGCTTGAATCAAAATAGCATTATGTTACAGGGCAATTTTAGTCTTGATGTCCAAGGGGATGTGGTGTAATTGGGATAATGCCGCGGCCGATGACGATGCCTGATATCCAGCGAGCTGAGAATAATATCATGATAACTAGATACATACGGCCGACGCAAAAGCTCAAGACCTAGACTACAACGCTGACCGACTATCGTCAATCCCATCGGCCCAAAGCACGTGTGGTCAAATCTAAATATGAAACGATTAATCGCGGCACATCTTGAGAAGGGCACAGTGAATATGCTTGACCCGTAATTGGAGAGATGTTCAATATTGTTGTTTTGTTGAGCACATAGCGTACTTTTAAAGGTGATTCAGAGAGTGATAAAGAAGCATTTGACAAGGAGTAACTCTTTATATTAACTTCACGCAGTCTCTTGAGCCAGAAAGGACGTTATCAGTGTACCGAAACGCACCTTGAGGATGACTACACTCGTCATTTAGGCATGTTGAAATAGATCGAGGAAACGAGTCGGCTTTAGGTAAAACCATCAGACCCGATATTGATTAAGGAACAGTAAGAACATGCGTACCATCGGAGTCGCAGCCCCGAGCGAGCCCACCGTTAACAAGAGGTAACCATAGAAAATTCTGAGTACACGACCGGCGTATGCGATGAATCTAGATCGGTGAAAGAGATTCAATGCAACCGCCGTGCCTACATGCCAGTTAAACAGGGCTCAACAGTGAGGCTACGGAGGACAAAAGCTTACGCTCTTTGGATGCAACAGACTCAGATGCACCACAGCTGCCCATAGAACCGTAATATATCCCCAACCCGAGTCGTTGCTATCAGAATCATTGCCAACAAGGATGAACAGCCCTGTACATACCAGTTAAGCTATTACGTCCCAGGAAAGACTGCTACAACTGGGCAGGACGCTGCCGATCAAGAGGCATACAGGAGCGACGCGATCGTCAGTGAAGGAAGAAAGGAATGACTCGGAAGGGAAATCCCGTCGATTGACATGTGGCTGACGCGTCTGGCTGACGCGTCCGGCTGACCAACACGCGTCGCGAGACGCGTTCTCATCATCTCGACATCATTGCCAATTCCTTGATGCATCCATAATTTGAACTCACTCCAGACGCAACTCTCAATTTGGGAATCATAACCCTACATTCTAACTCGTTCCCATCGTGAACTTGAATACGACTGGAGCAATGGGTCGATGGTCCTGGAAAATCCATAATGAGTCCGTCTATTCCTCATAGGTGGATGTCTAGAAGCACAAGGATTACCCAGAGTCCGGCCTTGAGCTTGAAAGGCTGGACCCATATCAGGTCTCGCTCTTGGCACGGGTTTGTGTTATGAGCGCTATAGTACATGCTAACTTCAAGTATCGAGCCCTGAGGATGACGGACCTTTTTACAATGGCCATTAATTGGGGCTTATGTTTCATACCTTTCCCAACCCTAAAAAAATGTCGGCTTGGCCCTGCTTGTCCCGCGTGACAGGGCAACACTGTATATCGACTCTACCATCATCTTCTCGGATATCGGACTCATAAATGTGATCGTCTCTACCTCGACGTGTCGCACGTGAGTGCGACCTAGAGTGACACCGTCTGCAGTCGAAGTCATGGCGATAATATCTTGTCATGCTTTCCACTGCGCTTTGAAAGTATTATTCCATCAGTCTAGGGTAGTCCAGCGTACATCAAAGTTCACGTTCACGTGGCCCAAGACCGACTGTCGTCCCCTTCAGATAAGCACTGCCACGCATTCTACTGATCCCCGTCCTTATTTAAGAAGGATGGTAGGCACGCTTAGGTACCAGGGAGATCAGGTCTGATCGGTCTGGGCCCAGTAGTCCAGCATGCTATGTTTCGTGTGTAAAATCTCACCCTAAGTAATTCAGTAGACCTAGTACTTGTTCCACTGGAGAAAAGAAAAAGTGCGCATGTTCACGGTTATTGTCTACAATTTCATCACCTCAGCACCTTTTACGGGAGGTCCGTCTCACGCATGTTATTACCGTGTATACTGAAAGGAGTATTCTCGCCGTTTTACCTGAGATGTGCATCCTCTTACCACATTATTCTTACCTCAGAGTAGTCTCTTTGCAAACTTACCTAGCAGGGAAATCGCCCTCTGTTTATATATACCTTGCTGACATTTTTATGAGGATTATTGTGACTTGCATGCACAATGCAAAACTTTTAGATACCAGATGTCTCTGCGCCCAGTGATTATGGTAATTAAAGTCGTCTTCAAGCCAAGGTTTTCAATTTCGTGCTCGGCGTCAATTACACATGTCGGGAGAAGTGCAGAGTTGTTTGGCTGTTGGGACGGACACTATACTGCTTACTACTTTGGCACTCGCTTGCCTTATATGTATCTGATGTAGCGTTGCCCGACGGGTTATATGCGTCGTCCAGCCCAGGAATGCTGCGTGCCAAAACTAGATGCCTCGATACTGCAATATCAAGAAATACGACGATGCCGATACAGCTTATGGAAGTGATGTGTATCTATCTCGGATAAAGTATTCGCCCGCCGTGTGCGACCCTTCATTTCATGACTCTGAACTCAGTCGCCGCTTCCCCGTAGTATATTATTGCAGGTGATTTCAGGTATTTAAGCCAGCATATCGAACAAAGGAAAGTCAGTTAACAATAACCCCACAGACTACTTGGCTTATGAACGTGTTTAACGTACGTTTTCTGGGTATCCTTCATACCCCACCGATTTCATTCTTCCTTTCGTTTTCCTACCATCTAGGCTGGTTCACGCGTCTCCTTTTACAATTCGACTGGTCGGCTCGTAAATGGTACTGTCCAATCCATCGCTCGCACGTCAGATGTGCGTATCGTTCTCTCACAAAACATCTATGTCATCTCATTCGCTATAGGGTTCCCAATTAGTTCTCATCAAGCGCGACGATGGCGGAACCGTAACATTGCCGTGCGTAGTCCAATTTCTTAGCGATCTCTCAACTTCACGCAACAGCAGGTCTGCGAGTGTCTTTCAAGCTTAAACGACGATGGGAATGGCCCGTACTATTTTCTCGGACAAATTTACAAGGAGAAAGGTTCTGACGATATAGTAAGACGAATGTTTGTTGTATGCGGCGCGCAACCCAGTATCTTAGTATAGTGTATGGATGGGAGGAAACATGAAACATTTTCATTGAATGAATAAACGCGAGAAAGAGCAAGTCACTAGTCGTACTTCCAGCGTCATCGAGAGAACGAGTATCGAGGACTTGTAGTACTTCTTATTTAAAATTTGACAGTCCTTCTCAGGACTTATATCTGCAACGTTCCCCTGGACCGGTCACGTACGGATCTCCTTAGAGACTGTGCATTCAGAGTGACTGGAAACACTTCCGACAGGGAAAAGAAAAAGAAGGGGAAAATCAAAGTGGAATATAACTACTCGCGTCCTTCCTTACCCTAGGCTCGGTGGCCGAGAAACATTTGTTTGGTCTTCACATGGGGTTTTCCGGTCTAGGGAGGCTGGATTTCTCTTCCAAAACTTCTCGACTGCGGTATTGACCTGGGTACGGTATGTCTCCAGGAGTCATGGGTCGGAGATTACGGGCTTGAAGAAGTGAGAGCTTGGCACTGATGGAAGAGCTGCAGTTTACCTCCGTCGAAGCTTCAAATAGTGCCTCTGCCTTATTATCTTGTAGAACCAGCGGTGTAGCTACTAGCCCCTGGTGCTGACGTCCTATGATAGAAAGGGAAGCAGGAGTGCAAATCAGGGGGATAGTATTTCTCTGTGCATATTACTACTACATTTATGACAGAGTCTGACAAACAGCTCTCACTGTTAAAGAATCACACGACCATAAACGTAAGACGGAGGCTATAATTCTGGCATGGACTTCGTTTGAATAGAGATGACTGAAGCCGCTCTGTGGTCTGGTCTCCGTTATGCTTCCTTGTACATGTTTATACTCGGTTTCCAGTCGAAGTGGCGATTGCGAAAAAGACGGTTATGGTTATCGCAGATTTCTTCCGGCCGTAATATAATCCTTTGATATTAAACAATGGTTGTGAGTTCCATGAGGCAAGAAGATGTTCGGCTCGTGAATCTCGGCGTACCGACATAATGAGTGGAAATTGCAAATTCAGTCCGTGGAGAACGCGACACGTCCGTCACGTGGTATTGTTTAGTTGTGCCTGTTTGAATTTCATGGCGTTCTGAATCTTTTTCTTCTTTTCTCGTGGGTATGCAATCACTGGGACGGGCGCATCTGCGCCACATCTTTGTGCCTTGAACGTCACAGATGACTGTTTTTGGCGCCGTGATGCGACTACCGAGAGCTGCCAGCTACCTCCGGCCCACCCGTGACATTTTGGACGACGCCGGAGGTTGCTATGGAAGCTGGGAACTCCGGCGATACTATGAGAGTCATTTACCTAGTGAGTGTAGGCGCGTGCGCTAACTAGCTTAGTGGATAAAGGGAGGCAGCCTGCACAGTGCTGCTACAAGTCGGGATGATGGTATATTATATGAGTGCCATTTACCTAATGAATGTAGCTCAGTGGTTTAGTGGATAAGGTGAGTCACTCACAACATGGTAGGAGCATCTGGCCGAAGGTTCGAATCTCCGCCTGGTCTTTTTGTTGGTCTTCTCTTGCGACGAATGATTTTTGTCTTCTCTCGTGTCAAATACGTACGTCATTGGTGGATGTTCGAATCCCCGTTGTATCATTCACTAACGTCTTGAGCCCTTTTTTGTCTTCTCTATATAGTATTCAGGTCATGGGCTTCCCGACCTTTCGTTTTGTCTTCTCTATTCTATGTCTTCAGGCCCGTGACACTGGTTTTGTCTTCTTCTATCCTCATATCATTATGTCTTTTTGATTTTGTCTTCATCTATCCTTGTATCTGGAATGTCTTTTACTGCCGATCCCAAGCTGACCTTTTTTTTACTCCTCCTCGCCTGGATATTACCTCATCAGCACCCTGTGCCTCCCACCACGATGACCTCGATAACATCCCCACCGTCAAACACGACGACACCCGCCCTCGCCTGCTGCGACATGGCGACCCTCCAACGAGTCGGTTCCGCCACATAACGTGCAAACCAATACGGCGACGGCACCCACCAATGGAGACGACGACATGGAATACTATGTAATACGTCGTTTGACCTTGACCTTTTCTCTTCTTTTGTTGATGTACGTGCTGCAGAGATATGCGCTAGAATCTGGAGTTGCTCCATTAAATTGCAAGCCCGCCAAGCCCAACACGATAATACAAGATGGAGACCTTGTGGAATACATCCTTTTCTTGCGCCCCCTCGTCCTTAGCTGATGTATCACCAGGAATATCGTTCACTGTCACGAGCCACCTGTGACATCCATGCCAGCAGGGTGCTTTTCGAGGACAAGGAGCGGGAGTCTATCGTCGTGAACAAACCGGGTAGCATCGTTTGTTCATCCATGCTGTCCGTTTCATCTTATCCTCCGTCTGACTTGTTGCCAGCCTGTACATGCATCAGGGAGTCGGAATACTCTAGTAGAAATTCTCTTGAACAAATTTGGTTTTGAGAAGGTATACAGTACGTATTACATCGTCTTTTATCACAGCTCATCATCTTTCTTGTATTTCCAGTCATCGCCGAGACGACGAGAGCCGGGCAGTGGAGCCTGCATAATTACATCTTAAATTATCAGTTATCGAGACGACGATCTCGTGGGCCTGCCTCTCGTCTGTCCTCGCCGTCAACTTCCCCCAAGCTGCCTTGATCTCTTGAAGAGGGACATCGATGATACGGATCTCGTATGGCACCAGTACGAATTTTGCATCTGTTTGTATATTAGACTTACCGTATGTTTGAGTAAGGACCCAATTCGTGCTGGTGGTGGAACTGTGATGGGCGATTGTGTGGCATTTTGACGGCGATGGTATCGTATGTCTATTCTACAAGTATCCTACGTAGTATGTACACCACAATGAGCTCGGATTAATGAATGCACAAGGGCTGGTATCTAAACAATGGAATAAGCCCAATCCTAAGCACACATTTTTTTGTCTTCTCTTTAGATATTTATGTCGCCCTTGTCTTCATATCCTCGAATCTCAAACATCTTTTACAGCCAATTCAGAGCCGATCTTTTTTTTGTCTTCTGTACCATCATACGTCTTCAGTTTGTGCTCGCTGATTTTGTCTTCAGGCAGTTCCTACTGAGCTAGGCATGAAGGATGACCAAGTTTTGTTACAGGTCCTACTGTTGATTCCCGTGCCCCATTTGGACTCGTCATCGCCTGACTGGGACTCATCTCCAAACCAGAATGGTTTTTTCATAGTTCTTCTTGGGCTATCACTGCTTGGCTACATCAACACCATTGTTCCTCCTTTTATTTGGCACTTCTTAAGACATTCCCCTCCTATCACTTGGTGTTGGAATATGGCAATCCGGCATCATGCCAAAAATGCTGATTAATGAAGAAGATATAGGAAAAGTATAGAAGATTCTAGTAGATAGTCTTTTAGTATATAAGTAGGTACTGTATTGTACATCCTCATGCATTTGCAGAGCTCAGCCAAGTGCAATACTACTGGATCGACACAGCACGTGTACGTATGGAAGATGAACTGATCCCCCATATCACAACACTCGGTCAACAGATGTAAATGCTACCAATGTCAAGCATAAACCATCTTCTCAAAAATACCAATCTGCCTATCATATATTCACCATCTGCTAGAGGAGGATCAACTCAGGTTTGTCAAGTTGGCCCTGTCCTGCTAAAATTCCTTTTAGTGACTACTGGGGCTGGCTCAGGAGTGGCATGTCCTGTCACAGTCCAGGTCCAGATACTTTGTCTTATCTCTGTGGTGGGAACATGTGCTATGGAGAGAAATCACCATAATATTTGGAAGGAAGAAAGGTGATGGGTTATTGCTTACTATGTTTCAAAGTAGCATAGATCAAAAAATGAGGCTGGGAATTGTGATCACAGAATGAACACTCATTTTTCACCAGTCTTAAAGCAAGTAAACATACTGAAAATGGACAGACCAAAAACAAAAAATAAAGTATGTACACCTATCTGCTCCATCCTGGGAACACCTATTTGTGAGTATCTTTGGTGAACACACACTTCAACGAGACACTCTTTCCTGGATGGCCCTCTGAACAACCATGGACATAGGCTTCCAACAAATGGTTACTTTTAAATCCTAAGTGGTTCCTGATGCCCTTTGCAAGTTCTTGACCTTGCCCAAAGTCCAGAAGGGCCTGAATCTGACAGAGTCTATCATGTGCTATACACTTAAATGTAACACCATTTTGCTCATACTCCATTTCTTGTTGATAAACATATTTCTCTGGGAACAGGATCATTAAACAATGAGCTGCAACAGCATGGAAGTAGAATTCTGGAAGATGTTTCAGCCCTGAATCATTATGATGAGGTAAATAACCTATGGTACCCAGACATGTATGGTATCACAAGCATCATTCGCAACAAGCTGTAGTACCCTGAAGCATTGTCATGTTCGACATTCATTGTGATTTCATTGTGTGAGGCATCAACGAAGTGGGAAAGTTCTGCAAGATGGAGGTTTCGTAGATGTAGAAAGCTGCCCCATTGATAAAGCTCAGAATAGGTGTATAGACTTGGTGGAATGCACCAGGTGGTTGAATGCTGCAGGGGATGATATTAATGAAACCAGCAGATTGTACAGTCAAACATACAGAATGTCACTGGGACAGAGCTTGATAATCCTGATGTCACAAAGTTGAACATAATTATGGATTCCATTGTTATCTTCTTGGTTGAGCCTGGTGAGATGGCATATCAAAGTAGCTCAGGAGCCAGCCAAATATTTTGGCTTGAGGGTAAGAATTGCCCAAAACTTGACACCATGCTGACCAACAATGACTGTAACATGTCCCTCACAATCATGATGGCTATCCATCAGTATGTCAGCATGGTGCAGCAACCCCAATGATATTTGCCCAATTTGACCAGATAGAACCATTTCTTCTGCTTCGAGTAGAGGCTTGAGGATCCTAGCGACATTCATTCCATCATTAAGGGATCTAAGTAGGTGATTAGATGTCAGCATAAACTGTACAGAACAGCTTGCTTACCCTAGGCTGCGAGGCAAAGTAAGGTTTAACCAAAGATCCATGATTGCTCGAAGTCATGAAGAATTCTGAATATCCTTAACAAAATCCTCAACTGTTGACCAAGGATAATTCCTTTTGGCTTCTCTCGTCTTTTATGAGTGTTGATTTAGTCTTCTTAGATGCTGATCCAATAAATCTGAAACAGTGTTAGTGTCCAGGCAGCAAGACAAGGGAGGAGGATCACCAAAACACTTGTGTCTTTGTTCACTGTATATTTTAAACTTTCAGAGGTATTCCAAATCAATTTTAGGAGCAACTGTCACATGAGTCTCACCTGGTATAAAGGTATAGTTGTTATGTACCAGCTTGTAGCATATCTTCTCTTCTAGTTAGACATCAGACAAGCTGTCAGTGATGATTGTGATCCCATGCATCGATGTGGTAACAACTGGATATTTTGAGAGTGGCTTGAAAGCAGACTGATCCTACATTGGATTTGGTAAACATGTAGTACACACAATGGAGGGAAAATCTTGCCTTCATTGCTATATCTTTGTTATTATATAGAAGACTAGGTGCACACTATTTTGTTCCATCATTCATGTGCACTTCTTCGACTTGAGAAAATAGGTGCTTGAAGTTGGAAACTAGATCCAAACCACTCTTGGGAACTAATCCCTCCTTGTCTTCTGGCTGGGTCAAAGGGGACAGATGATTTGTCTGTTCTGAAACATCTACTTCTGGAATTGTCAAAGGTGGGAGAGTGTCTGACTTGAAAAATTTCCTGCAACGGAATTGTGCCAGCTTGAAGATCTGGAGAAGGTGGAGAAGGCAAGGAGTCGGAGGCCCCTTAGAAGCACAGATATGAGAACTTCCCAAGTTTGTGGGCTAGTTTCCATGGTTGTTCGGAGTGAGGCTTAGAGGATAGAGGATCATAAAAGATGAACAGGTCCAGCAGAGGTGCTACCAAAGTGCATTGACTTTGAAATTCCACACCAGACAATGACTCTAGTATCCCCTTCTTTTTTCTAGACTATTTAAGTATGAGGTTCTAACTGCATAGAAAGACATACTACCTAGCTTGGGTGGGAATACCATTTTTTTGACATATCCTGTTGAAAAAACTTGTGAATGCAGCTCAGATATCTGGAATAATTATCAACACACTGGCACCTTCTCTGAGAAAGCTTGTTTTTCTCTCGTTGAGTACTGTCTTGTGAGTCATTGCCAGCCATATCAGTCAAGTTGAAAAGGTTGGTCTGAACATGACATTGTGATGATGACCTCCATCAGTAGATTGGAAAAAAAATTTCTGGAGATTGCAATGATCATGGTCCAGTGCAATTCTTTTCTGCCTTGTCAAGGTATTACAAGTCCATATAATAGAGGCAAAATGTTGTGCTCTTTCTGAAGGTCATTATAATTCCACGCAATAATAACTTGACATTCAAGATTTCATAGAATTAATTCTCACACATGTATTACTACTATAAGCTCAATAAAACAGGGTCTGGCTTGTACAGGATTGATTGTAAACCAGTGATAGTGATTGAATTTCACTCTTGGGTCATCAAAGTAGTTCAACTTCTAGCAATCCATCAGCTCGGTGCCTTCTTTGGGAAGTTCTTTGCCTTTGCCTTTGCCTTCTTCACCTTGCTCTCTGGCTTTGTCCATGGTGCCTTAGTTGTCAGGCATCTGCTGGCTGGTCCATCAGTTTCTGTTTGCAGTTGAGACCTGCAGCCTGCCTACTTGTCTAATCATATATCAGGTTTATACTGCACAGTGGTTCTTGGAACTTGAAGTGAGTTCTCAGCCACATCCCTGGTGCACTTCAGGGAAAAATGATAGAGGTGGGAGTAGGGGATAGAAGTACATCATTCAAATTTCAGGGAAGGAATAGGAAGTGAGATGGGGTGCATGGCATGCAAAAACAGCATGCTAGTAGCTATGTTGATTCTGAGTCAGAGATCTCATGATCACCAAATCAATGCACCAGACACCTACTTACACAACCACTTTGCCTCTAGGCCCATTCTTCTCCAATGTGGACCTCTTCTTCTGATCCCAGAATTCGATTGTGGTGAGTTCTTCCAATATAAATACAGTCCAAAGTGCTTGAAGTCTTGATTCTTAAGCAACACATCATCACCAAGTTACCAGGAATCACAATTTTCCGGCCTCTCCAGATCTCATCATCCATCAATACATCAACAAGCTCAGCTAGTAGTATTTTGAAGCAGATTGCAGAGTTGGAGGTCATGGTTGTGGTTGTGTTGAAGGGCATCAAAGTCAAACATCAGTGAGTCAAATAATGGCACTCTCGAAATTCACTTCATACTAGCATCAAGTTAGGGAATTGTTCAAGTTGGTGAGGTGTTCCCTTATCCCTCCTTACCCATGCAATGTCACTCCTTGACAATGTTCACTATTCAGAGCACCCTGGATGAGAGATTCGGCATCAACAACTTGAAGTGAAATTCCATTTTGTAGCAATGTTTCCAAGTTGAAAAGAGTATATTTACGGAGTCCCTTCCCAGCAGTGATGAAGGAGGAGGAGTGGGAACATTCAGGATCAATTTGAGGTCACTTCATGTAGACAGCAGCTTTGTTGTATTATATGTATGTTCACTGAATAATAAATTATGATTTCAAGTCTCTCCAAGCCTCTAAGGGTGGAAGTATGTGAAGTGTATATGCTCCAGCAACCTAAAGACTAGCTGCTTTCAGCCTGCTTTCAGATGATGCTCATGCTAAAGTTATACTGGCCTATGGCATTGAATAATGATAGTAATAACTTTCAAGGCCTGATATGCATTGTTGATGTCAGAAATATTCATAAGGGTATGTGTAGAATTATCGTTTTTCCATGCTTCATATGGGCATATAAGGTTGATGCAATTATTTCAGACATTGCCATGCATTTTGAGCCTTGCCATGGGCTTATACAACCATATATATTTTTGTTCAATTTACTGATGTCCTTCCTATTTAGGTGATGACAACACCTCAATTTCGAGCACTTCTATTTTTCGATTTACGACGTGCTCTGTACACAAATACAAGCCACAAGGCTCATTTTGTGCTGATTTATTAGTTATATCTAGAACCAGAGCAACAATAAAGGCTTAAATAACATCAGCAGATTGGGAAAAAGTTGCTGAATTAGATACAGCGATTATGATCTGCTTTGACATCAAGGCCTTACAAGGCTATATAATCTGTTCTCACCAAGGCTGAGAAAACAATATGAATGGTGTCTCATATTCATGGTCAAGTTCACCACCATTCAGCTTCACTATCCTCATCTGCATGACACCATTGGTCATCTCCACAGCAATACATCACTGTGCATGCTCACCTACCATCATTGACCCACTTATTCTCACTTTTTACAGTCATCTGTTTTCATAGTGCTCATCATACATCATGGCTACCATGAACCTCTCATCATTTGCAGTGCCTTCACGAGTGACTCTCTCGCTGCATCATCTGCCTAGTAAGAAAGACATCAAGGCGCCTTGGCCCAGAACCCCAACTCGTGAAAGTACTACTATCGTATGGTAAATGTTTGTGTTCTTATCTTGTCATAGGTCTACAACCCTCCTTGGCCTGCCTACCGTGGATATCATGAATACTCTTTTGCTCATGCTACCATGCAGGCTCGTTTGCTGACTATCCTTGGACACTACTTATACTCTTAACAAGCTAGTGCAAGGTACATTAGATTCCAACAGTCATTGCAAGATTAGAGCTCATCCTACCACCAGTCAAAACATGCCATTCTCCATCAAAGGTATTCATTTCACAGTACAACTTCTACCGCTATTGTCTAGTGACATATTTTAGACACCATGCACTGCAGCCCCCACAACTTGTACTGGGACCTGCAAACATGGAGATGTCCTTGTGGATGGTATGTACCATCCATTGACTCCAACCTGCACACACTCTATAAAAATTCTTGCCACTGATTTTGGGGACATGAATATTTACATCAAGATGAATTTTATACAATGTTGTTGATCTAGGTTGTCGAGGCAATGAAATGAAGGATTTCCCAGGTGAGCAAGACATGTTATTCTATTCTTTGATTGCTAAACACATGTCATTTTAGCTGGAGGACAAGTTGCAGGCAGCAAGATGCTCGCAAACTCAAGGACTTCATGCAAAACATGCCAGGATGGGTACAACCTTGACAAAGCTCAGTCAATGACAAGTGGCAGTGTCAAGTCCAGCACAAAGAACAAGGCCTCGAAGAAAAAATGCAAGATGCCACTCAAGAAGATGTTTGATACTAATTAGAGTTCTGACAATGTCCCTGAAGGATCAAGAAGGACAGTAAATATGACACCGTCAAACTACAAGGGACATCCAAGACAATCAAGGGTGTGTTGATCCAACCTACACTCCAGAATAAGCCAAAGAGCACAGTTACAATTACTTTGTAATTTTTCTTTGCTACATGGACATGTACTGACTATAGCAAGACCCAGATCGCAGACTTGGTTGGAGATGAACTGAAGGTGCTGAAAGGGTACCTTGGGCCCCTTCATTTGCACAATCCATCAAGCCAGGGGTATGCAATGTCAAGATTCATTCAGTGGAGGTGAATTATTCAAGCAACAGCATGAAGTGTACCCTCAAATTTACAAAGTTGGTGGTGTGTGGTAGGGTACCTGCATTTGCAGTTCAATGTAATTATCTCACTATTTTAGAGTCAGGTATTATAATTTATTATAGACAGGCAATATACATGCAATTATTTCTTATCCAGGGTATCTCTTGGCATAGCCTCAGTTTTACATCACGCACTCCATCCAATTTCTTTCCAACTTGGCCTTGGATATTATTTGCTTCCTACATTTCACATCCCTCATCCGAATCCTCTAACTGCACTGGTCACATACTGTCATGCAGTGTGACATATTCCACATAATCGTCTCTTACATCCCACCACCATCACCTTCACCAGCATGGACTTGCAAAGCCCTTGTTTGGCTGTAATCCAGTTTTAAACAATGCATGATGATAATCTTGTCAAGGCTCATCACAGTAATCCTATGGTGGTGTGCTTGGACTTGCAAGAAAAGTGCTGGCAAGGTGAGGGGTGATCTTGGCTCATTGAGCAGACTATGAACAAGAGATGGATAGGGCTAGCAGCACCACCTTTTGAACAGTGCATGCACTAATTGCTAACTCTGTAAATTTGAATGCTGACCTTTCTGAATAGCCCAGCGCACATGGTCAGAGGCTCAAGATAAGCTACACCCCTTCAAGTTTTATCCCCCCATTGGATTTCCTCTCTTCAACATGGATTCATGTTCAATGCTCTCTGTATGCTAGCAAACCAACCTGAGAGTACTGGGAGTGGGAGACACTGCAAGGACTGCTGAGGGACATGCTTGATGACAGCCATGTCACTGGCATGGCCACTCTCTTCTTTGCCTCGCTGATCAATATGGACATCAATCTCAGTGATGAGCAGGCCAGGAAATCCGCATAAAATGCATGGTGGCATGCATAGAGTATGGTCAGGAGACAATCGCTTCATGCTGAGGGTGTGATGCTGTGAACACTTTCAAATGTGTCCCTCATCTGTGTTGTGCTACAATTTCTTTTGTGAGATTAGGACCATCCATTGCTGAGGCCCCAAAATATCATCATCCTTGGGCAGAGGATCAAGGTAGCATGGAATGACATTCAGACTTGGTTCAATGTGTCGATGTGCAGGAGATGGTATAAGAGGAAGCCAGGTGGAGGGACTGGAGGGTTGTCAGTGTTTTTCAGTATGTCAAACATTCTCATTTCACTGAACTCTTGGACTGATCTACTGCAGTTCGTCAATGGCTGCCCCATTCTGCATTGTCAAATGCCGGTAATTTGCAGACACATGCAGTTTCGAATTTAACAATGAGGATGGCCAGCTGAAGTCTAAGAGGATGATGTGCTCGTCATTGGCTTTAGCTATGGCCACAGCGGTGGTGCAAGATCAAGGTTATTTGTTGATCATTAGCTTCCACATTCCTCACATTTGTTTGTCTCCTACCATCATCGACCATTTTCTCTACCACACATCGGCAAGGTCTGGCGTCTTGAGCTCGTCCTCCAGTTCATAAAGCATAATCCTGGATGTTGGTCCACTCAGATCGACCTCCTCGATGACATCCATGCTATCATTTGCTCACTGAGGATTGGGTGGATCAAGCTGTCAATGCTCACTTTCACTCTCCAGCTAGCATGCTCACCTACCAGCATCCTGTCTCTTGTTTGCTGATCTCTCAGACATGGTGGCATTGGCATCATCACACTCATGTTTGGTTTCCTCTCTGTGTGATTTCCATTGCTTCAACTCGCCATCTCACACCAAATACGAGACCATGTCAAAAAACTCGCTACAAGCTCAAGAGGCAAGTATTTCCTTGGATATTCTCCAAACTAAGGGTGAGGAGCAGGATGTTGATTAGGTTTGAGGTACTCAGGTTTTACATGAAAGCACCTCCAGTCTTGTCTGCCCTCAAGCTAGGAATGATGGTGTATTCATCAGGGCAGTACATTGACTGTAATATTCTGGTACATCGTTTCCTTTTGTGCTGAACCACATTCTAAGTACTGTACACCAATAGCCTCAGCTAGGACTAGCATTATGCCAAGCAGACATTTTGATGAGCGAGATGCAAAGATATGGGCAATGTGATTGAGAAGTGCAGCTGAAGGATGGTTTCTTGATGTGCAAGAAATGTTGTTTTACTTGGTATGTTGATCACTGTTTACTCAATTCAAGGTCTAAAAGGCTTCTCTTGTAGGGCTTCTACTCATTTTCAGTGATGGGAGCCATGAAGACAATATGAAGGATGAGTTTGGAGGGAAGAAAGGCATGTCTTTTTTCTTTGGAGTCCTTGACATTGGTGGCTGATATCAATAAGACAGGTGTATGCCCGATGCCATTGACCCTCAGGAGGGCAGCTCAAGCTTTGTGTCACCACCGCAGTTCCCACAGCATTATGAGCATGGGGGCAAGGCAATATATCATGTTTAAGATGAATGGGATTACCACTGATGGAAGGTTGGGGCAACTGGCATTTGGAGTGGAGGAAAGAGTACAGTTAATACTCGTCCACCACCCCTTCATGCATCCAATGACCTTGGCATATCAATCAACACACCTTCACCCCCTTCGACTAGTGCAAGCAAGGGATAGAGAATGGGTGTATTGTTGTACCCTACTATGATGGTTTTCAGCAGCTGGTATCAATGCCATCATGCACACGATGCTAGCACAGAGGACAGGGAGAGGTATGGTATGTTTTTTTTTGTGGAGGCCTTGACTTCGGTGGTGACATTACTACAGGTCCATGGCATTTTTATATACTTCTCGTTCCCTGCAGCCAATTTCAACTTCAGCTTTGTGCCTCCACAAAGTATTGTGTTCTGGCGACCAATCCCCAAAGTTGGTATCTCGCAAACATCATGCATGAGGCTTGGTTGCTGCACGATGTGGGGAGGATCAAACTCAACTTCACTCTGAACCTCATCTACCATCTTCTACTGTCCTTACATAAGCTCATAGCCAGCCCAACATACTGGTCACAGCTAACAAGCACCCCATTATTGTGGTCACTCAACAAATATTCTCCAAAGTGGGAAACTAGAGGAGCCGACCTTGCATGGGGTATGGTTGGGTTTGAGGTATGTTGTCAAGTCTGTTTATCGATGTCTTTTTCTGATTACACTGCCCAAAGGATTATCGAGACTACTCAGACCTGACAGCATGGTGTATGGTGGTGACTTCATCTCTTTTGCACCTAGTGTACTGCAGTTAATGCTTTGGTTCACAGCTGTTTCTTTGCAGGAAATGGTAATGCTGCATGGTATGCTGCAGAGTCCTGGTGCTGAAGTGTTGGGTCAATCGTAGTCTCAGATCAGGAACCTGATTTGTGATGTCAATGCCTGCGACACCAATTCACCTCCCTCTATGGCATCAATCATTTCTGAGGGACAGTCATCCCTGAAAGCCCTTCTCGATGTTGTCCCCTGTTTATGGCTAAGCACTGCTAACATCAAAGTGCCAGGTATAGTGTAGGACGCCATGTCTTGGGAGGGTTTGAATGGACTTCAGACATGGTATGCCATTTCTCTCCCTGTTTTTTTCTCACACTGACATTCTTCTATTCTAGCATGTTGTCCTCTGTCTAGGGGTATGTCTACAGAAGGTTACACTTGCACGAGCCTTTGTGGCTGTGACTTTTTTGGCACAACCTTCTCACATGCAAGACCCTGACAAACCACTGGTGAGCTGTTGATGCCCACTCTTTCCTTGTCTATGGCTAACACACTTTGACATAGATCTATCTAGCATCCTGCTCCGATCCCTTCTACAAAATAGCCAATCTCAGCCCTATGTCAAGATGATGGATGCATGAATGAGATGCAAGAATACCCAGAGAGACAATGGGCTGTGGTCGCATCAAAGGCCACTTCAGTCAATCCAAATATTCCTTGGTAATTTCTCATATCTCTTACTGTAAAGTTGTAGGACCACCATGAATATTGTTGCTGACATGCATTGTTTGGGCTGCAATGATAGACTCAGTTTGTATTACTACAAAGCCTCCAATCACTCAAAAATAGAAGTAGAGTGAGTTCAGCACATTGAACTTCTGAGTACTTGCCATATACCCACGATCTAGGTAAATATCTGCTTGAGTGAGAGAAATTGATCAAACAAAATGTGTGGGCACTAGATTCTGAGGATGGGATAAAGTGGGATAGGATACTATTATACACTGCAGTGGCTGGTACAATTTAACCTCATGAATATGAGACCTTAAATGGTTTCGCTTTAAGGGTCCAATTTCCAGGGCTAAAAATAGGTCTAGAAAAGTTGTTAGTAAAATGTACCATTTGGAGATACAATCTAAGGAGGAGGAAATACCCCATTTTACTGCACTTTTATAGGCAAAAGAACCTTGGGGAAAATGTATGCTTTGTCAAGGCATTTTACAGACCATGTTTTGAGAACCTCAAAATTTGCTGTTTTAGGATGCCGTTGGTTCAAACAAGAAACTGAGGGTTTTTCGGCATGGAAAAGAGGCCAAAAATTATCAGTTTTTCATTGACATTCTCAAAGACAAAAATGGATTGTTTGCTTTCAAAGAAAACAGTTGAAAAATGTAAGGTTTTACATTGTGTTTTTCCTATGGTAAAACACATTGTGCACCCAGTGTGCGCTGGGCTCCACACCGAGCATCATGCTCAATGCCTGCTGGGCTCCATGCCCAATGCCTGCTGAGCTCCATGCCCAGGGTCTGCTAAGCCCCATGCCGATGTTGAGCCTAGACTTCCGTGGCAACAGCAACACCCAAAACTCTGAGAGAGCTAAGGAAATATGTGTGCAATCACAGTAATCAAGGCTATGTGGTTGTGCGAGTGGTTTGGTGCACCTCTGTGTGGTCAATTCCTCTAGATGCAGGTATACACTTTGACTATACAGTCTGGAAGTAGTACCCTTTAGCAGTCGAGTACTAAGAGGCTCAGGCTGTAAGCTGAGGGGATCTTGATAAACGAGAGGAAATGGGATCTGGTATGATACAGATACCAAGAAACTGTGCTAGATGCTCGGAACTGATCTAGAAAACGTAAAACTGGTCTGGTAAATGTGAGACTGGCCTAATAAATGTTTGGGCAATCGAATAAATGTTTGGACAATCAATTAAATGTGAGGAGAATCAAATAGATGTTTATACAATCAAATAAACGTGTGGAGAGTCGAATAAACATGTGGAGAACTGAATAAATGTGTGGAGAACTGAATAAACATGTGAGGGCTTGAAACAGAGAGTTACTGGATGGAAATATGAGAACTGAGTGTCATGGCAATACTGCACAGCAACTGGGGACAATGACAATGACGTGGGTGAACGATGCGGAGCTGGGCCTTCACAGAGGCAATAATACCCTATACTGGTGTGAGCAATGGATACGACGACGATGTAGAAGGTGAAGACAATAAAACAATCCTATCTGGTGAAATTGAAACAATGTTGCAGCATTAAAAGACAAAAGCAAGTTATTGGAGCAAGAATTCCTGTATTGGTGGTAATTAACACATCCAATAACATTGAGACTATAGCAAGCAATGGGGGATAACCTGTAGTGAAAGAACTCTTCTTCTCTCCTCTGTAGAATACGAGTTTTTATACTAAAAGTTCGGTTTTATAAATAGAAAAGATATCTAAGCATTGGTAAGGCTGTAAGTCATTGGATTAGTAAATCTGTAGTAAATAGAAGAAGTTTTCATCAGCTGAGGCATAACAGCTTGTCTGTATCGCCGTGTCTGGATGGGAAACCATGTGGAAGTGGAGAATGATGAGTAAACAGCTAGGTGCTGTTTAACTGCAGACTGTGAGGGTATGGTACATGTTCTGAGGTTGATAAATGGATATAAGCAGCTGTGAAGACTTGGCAAAGTAACAGCCTGAATAACCGCAGTCTGGAGTATCTGTATTGGGTTAATATCTTTGATGGAGGAGTGCAGGGTCTAAATGATGTCACTATGATCGAGGAATCAAGGGGCACATCAATTGGGTGCTTAGGACTGATGCGGCAACTCCATTTTCGGTACGATTGTCAATGAAAGGTGTATTGCCGTGACCGTTCACAGAAATATGGAGAATAAACGTGAACGGAAGGGTATTAACGTGGTTTGCTGAGTTATAACTGTGGTATATCACAGTTATTGAAGGATATCAAAGGGTGTAGCATATAATCGAAGGTTGGAGCATTAAATCGAGTGCAGCAATGTAGGATAAGGAAGATGGGAGTCAAATCTGTTATTATTGGGTAGTTGATGGATAAATCCATGAATTCTGAGCATACAGAGCCTGGAGGCTCATCACCGACTCAGTCGCCCAGTGCCTGCCAAACTACATGCCCCAACCTGCTCCTATCATGACTGATTTTGCAACGATGCTTGTTTTTGTAAGCGCAAAAGGTCATTTTTTGCCAAGTACTGGGAAAGAGGAACCTAGCCAGACATTTACACTCTTAGTAAAGGCAGCAGCTCCTTCAAAGAAGAGTGAAGCCTGAAGCAGAGAATGACACCATGGGCACTATCATAGTTAGCTGGTAGAAATGTTACAGATGGGCCATGGACTCCTTGCATCTCATAACCTCAAACATGTTGAGTGTGCCATCATCATCATAATGGAACCTGTATAGCATAGGCATTGGTACCTCTTGCCTAGGGATGGGAATCGAGCTGTCTGTGTGTTGTGAATGCCACCTTTATATGATGTCAAAACACTAAGATGAAATGAAAAGGAACACAACTTGCCAGCATCAGATAGCAAAATCCCCAAGATACTAGCATACTCCTTACATCCCTGCTGTACTGAATGTTGTGATTAAGGCATAGGTGTGCAACTTGGTTATCAATGGTCATCCCATGGCAATCATCTGAGTGACTGTTGAAGCTTCCTAGTGAGCAGGCAGGGGGGAAATTCAGCCTAGAAAAACATAAAAAGACTTATAAGATATACCTCCAAGACCACCAGACCAGTTGTCATTGGACTGAGGCTGCTGGAGGACATTCCGTCAGCTGAGAAATCTCACAGAATAATTTACCCATGCATTAGATGTAAATACAAATAGCATGAGATAATGGCTAATTTCATGGTAAAGAAGTGAGTTTCATATGCAATGTATGTGTTGAGAGAACATTACTGATGACTTATGTGACTGGCTAGGTTCATTGGTTGAGTGAAGCAGGCTAAATGCTGAAGGCTGTATATCCTATGCAGGGATGCACTGACATTCAATCATGACAATCCAAAGGTGTGAGGGTATTGAGAGTGTGGTATCGAGGACAGGCAAATATCAATAATGAAATAACAAGTCCTTGGGGAATCCATACTAGCCAGATAATATTACAAAATGTCCCTGCATAGAGCTAGGACAGCAATTTAGATGCAGGAATACATGAGTATCCTGCCAGCAAGTCACATATAGTTTCTCATGATGCTATTGTTTGAGGTAAAGCCAAGAGAGATGGGATGTCAAATTCTGGTCTGAGCACATCCAACATGGGGAGGCAATGGTTATATAATCACATGTGTGATGCATGCTGCATAGTATGCACCATGACCTCAACCTGTCACTAGCATGCAAACTATATGTGAGCATGCAACTGCACCAACCTTGCTGGGATGTGCTTGCTTATCCATTCATCCAGAGTGTCTACCTGCACTGACCTTGTTGGGACATGTTCAAGTTCACTCACTACTCATGCTCCACTCAGCATGCTGAATGATGGTTTTCTGCTATAATATCAAGGTATGTTTGTCTCTATATATAATATGTACAAGTTACATCTCATTCAAACCTCATTTCAGATTCTTCAAGGTCCTGCTTCATGTTTTAGCTCTTGTCACACCAGAATGTCAGACTGTAAGCACCATGACCATTTACAGTATCTTGATATTTAATCAACATGTCCCTCTGAAGCATACAGCCCAAATTGTGTTCTTTTACATTTATCCTTTGCCTACCATCTATTGAAGCAGTCAAATCACATCCTATGTTATATCTGGAGTACATGAGCTGAATGGTAGTTTTGATCAGATGTAAAGACAGCCAGATCTTTCAGCTTGGCCCCATCAAGTGGCAAGGAAAGCTACCTTCATATTTTGAGGCATGCTCAACCCCCCCCTCAGACCATTTTGTTTTTGGAAGCCCCAGTGAAGGCTGCTGAATTTATAGCTGTATACAGCAGACCAGAGTATGTTGGATAATCTCTTATCATGTTACACCCAGACCCTGGTTCTGCTCCTGCATAGCTCTTCTGCATTGAGCTCTCAGTGAAGTATTTGTGCAGTTGATAGTGAGTTGTCAATAACTTCACGCTGAATCATGGGTGCTGATGACTATTTGCAGACCATGTCGGAGCATTTTTGCAACTGTGCAGTCTATAAGTGCAATGAATATACTGCACCTGATGGCAGGCATGGCAGATATCTTGAATCTGGATGGATATTGCAGATGCATCGTCTCAAAGAAGAAGAGTGACTCCTTTGAACAGCAATGTCAGCCAAGGTATCTGCTGCCTGGCCATTGACTCCACCGGAGGCAGCATTTCCTCCAGTTTTCCAGAGCAACACTTCATCGGAACCTACCATTGCATTGCTCTTTTCCAAGATGTCATTGAACAATCGCATTCATTCACAGCCCCCATCCACACCACAGCAGCCTTCAGCTGCCAGAGTGGATGGATCAGCTCTTAACGCATCTCCATCGCAACATGCTGAATGCCAGGCAAAGACTCCAAAATATCGGATAGATCTTCAATGTGAAGCTGTTTGCATTTTCAGTGAAGTTAAGGATAATGTGAGAGCTCTGAGCAATTCCATCGCTCATCTTCCACAACTTGATGTTTCCACTATCAATGATACTTCTCTCACTGAGAATATCAACAGAGTGGAAGGGTATTCGAACACTTTTGGCAATCTATGACAGCAACTATCGCTCACTCACAATCACAAGAGTTTCAAATCCATCATTTTCTTGGTGCAGGAGACCATAGAAGAGCTCAATACTTGCCATGCTATCATTGGTAAAGCACAGGAGCAATTGACCTATGAGTACAATGCTTGCACTCAGTCTAACAAAAGGCCTGATGCATACAACACATGTATGCCCCATTTCTTAACACATATTAGCATTAAGAGGTTCACATTCTTCCTAGCCTCCCATTTCCAACCCCTTCTGCAACAAACTAAGCCTGTCATCCAGCTTGTTGCATATATGGTCATCGTCTGCCATGTGATGTTAATGTTCACTTGACTTGGGTCTACCTGGATATTCGATATGACATGTACCATTGTTGAGAATGCAATGATGATGATGATTTGCTCAAGAGAACTTGCAGGAGAGGACAAGGACATGATTGATAAATTTCCACATGATGTCCCATCTGCCAAGAAACAATTTCATCTGAAGCCAAAATGTATTATGTATGCTGCCTGTCCATCCTGTAATCACCTGTATCTGCCTCTTTCCTCTGACAGTTCTCCTTTCCCCACTTATACAGAACACTGCAATTTTCACCAATATCCACAGGGTCCACATTGTAAAACACTGTTGATCAGGCCAATCATGGTCAATCATCAGGTTAAGCATGTGCCTATCAAACCTTTCATGTCTTTCGACTTCAAAGATTGGTTGGCTGGCCTTCTGTCATGTCCTGGGAATGAGGAGAAAATGGATGCTAGCTGGGAAGGGATAACCAATCCTGCACCTGAGATTCTGATGGACATCTTCTATGGATCATTTTTACATTCATTTCTGGGCCCAGATGGACAACACCATTTCAGTGTGTCATCTCAGGGAGAAGGGTGTTATGTTTTTTCTATGGGATTTGATTACTTCAATCCTCTTGGCAACAAGCAAGCAGGAAAGAAGATATCCATTGGTGCTTTGAGTCTTGTATGCTTGAATCTGCCACCATCTGAATGGTACAAACCTGAGAACATGTTTCTTGTGGGTGTTGTCCCTGGTCCAAAAGAGCCAGGTGATGCAATCAATGAATACCTGGTTCCTTTGGTGGACTGTTTTAAGGAGTTATGGGAGAATGGTGTCTGATTCACAAGGACATGTTTATGTTTGCTGGGTTGCCTTGTTCATTGTGCCATTGTTGCTGTGGTTTGTGATCTTCCTGCAGCCAAAAAAATTGGCAGGTTTGCACCTTGTAATCAGAGAAACTTCTGTCACATCTGCACAAAACAACTGTGGTCAGAGGTACTGAATGACTCAGAGGACTGAAAGAGGAGGCATGGAAGGCAATGGGGCCAGAAAGGCTTCAAAAAAGTCTGAGTTGGTTACGAGGATATCAATATGACATCCTGGACATGTCGAACAAATGATGCAGTTTGAACTGAAGCAAAAAGGCATTGTGGTGCTGATTCTCCTGAACAGGCTCATGCATATTATGATGCCAGCAGTATCTGCTGGTCAGAGTTACTTCAACTACCTTACTTCAACCCCTCCTGAATGATAGTTGTTGACTCCATGCATAATCTTTTCCTTGGTCTTCTAAAGGAGCATTTCCATTCTATCCTAGGTTTCCGGAGCAAAGAAGATAAGAGGACAGATGAAAAGTGCCAGAAAGGATCAACATCCTCATATGAGCCGGTTCTCAAGGTCATCATACCAAACAACCTGGTGAACCCTTGCCTAGAAGAAGAGATTGAAAACATGAAGAAGTTAATCGATATCCTTGAGCAGCCAATGTCCAAGGAGTTGGTCAATATGACTTTATTTGCCTCCACTAAGAAACAGATTATGAACAAGTTTCATAGGTCAGTACTAGAGTATGTCATGAGCAGAGTTTCTTACTCAGGCTCTAAGGAGGCAGAAGAGATTCAGGTCGTTCCATCAAAGAAGAAAACTAAAGGGCCAGAGGAATATGGAAGAGACCTGGTGGAATGCTGGAGGCCAAAACACTTAAGCTTACAAAGCCAGTTATTGTCGAGAAATTGCTGAACTGGGTATGTTCACCAGCATCTGCTACCATTTATCAGCTCATAAACATTGACAGCGAAAATTGCAGACCAAAACCATCAGGCAAACATTTGATGCTGGGCATGCAATCACTCAGGAGGAAATGGAAGTGTTCTTGTGGGACATCGAACAAATGAATATGCCTTCCTAGTTATCATCCATTCCTGCTTGATTTGGAGGAGCAAACAGGGATGGAAAACTCAAGGTTGATCAATGGCGAACTATTGCAATGATGTACATGCTGGTTACTCTCATCCAGATGTGGTCTGATTCGGCAGCATCCAGCAATAGGTGCGAGCTTCTCAAATTTACAATGGACCTTGTTCAAGCCATCATCCTTGCCACTTCTCACCAAACTTCATAAGATCTTGTGGACTGCTATCTATTGTGTATGTTGTCCTATCGCACATGCATGAAGAGCCTCTTCCCAAATTATTCAGCTCATCCCAATCATCATATGACCCTGCACTTGTCAGAGTACTTGTTGATGTTTGGACCTGTTCATGGATGGTGGACTTTTCCATTTGAGCAGCAGATAAGAATGCTAGAGAGAATATCAACCAACTATCAATCAGGTGACCAGTTGTTTATTTGGCTTTTCACCAAAGCTGCACTGACCTTTTGATGAATCAGGAAAATATAAGGCTACTATTGGTGTTTTGTATCACAAAATTACTAATGTACACCATCTACAATGAGGCATGCAGCTCCCACCCATTCTCCAGAGTTGCAAGAGCATTTTTGACAAATTGGTCATCAGACAGCTCCACAGTGGCACCAACCTGCTTGCAATCTACAGCAACTACCCTTCTAGCAGTGGTCTTCTGAAAGAAACCATTCAACAACATGTAGAGGACCTTCCTCATGACCTTTCTCACATGTTTCTGTCTCTCCCATGGAAAGTGTCTTTTTTGGTGCACATTTGGATCAATGGAATTGCTTATTCTGTTCATTCAAAAAGTGTCGGCAACAGCAGTATCATGGTGGTATCGGATAATGGACATTGACCAAATCCTCATGTGATTGAGTGCATCATACAATACCCCAAAAAGCTAGAGAAAGTGGTACTCCTCACTTGACCTTATCTACCTGTATCTGCCATAGTACAGGATCCCTTTGCAAAATATCCAGTCCTTCGAGTGAAGATGTGGAGTTCAAAGCTCTCACAAGTACCAAACCTGGTGGCCCCTTCAACCATTGATGGTCATTTTGCAAAATGCTCTGCCCAGCACAAAGAGGATGCCAACATCATTCTGCTGCAGTCTTGATTGAGTTTCTCCCTGTGAATTTTGTCTCATGTAATATCTAATGAGGTGTTGCAATGATACTGTAGAACATCATCATGGACCCAAAGTATCAGACTGACTTACAGCATGAGCAGATGGATGTTGATAACTTTCTCGAGCATGACAGTGATAAAGAAGACATGGGATATCTTTAAATGCATCCTTGGTATTCATGATTTCCCCCCTTGCTCTCAAGATCTCTGTAGATATTTGTATATTGGCATTACAGTTGTGCATCAATAGATAATGAATAAGGAATGCAGGATCTGTATGTATCCACATGATGGAATGCCCATAATGGAGGGGTAGCTGGTGAGGATGGCAGTTCATGTGCACAAAGAATATGGACCAAGATCTGAGGCTAGTCTCATAAAACTTTGCTGTATATAAAGTGGTGCGAAAGAGACAAAGGAAGAGAGAGAGAGAGGAGTCTTCCAGCATGCACATCTTGACAAAGGGAACAGATATTGATACCGGACCATACTCATCTCAAGTTCATACATGAGTGGTGCTAGACACAAGTTGAGATGCGATGGTGCATGAAAGAACAGAGTGACCATACGTACAACACATGCAGGAATGATTTCAAATTCTAGCCTTTGTGTAAGTTGTATCATTTACCTGTCCTGTCCTGTGGAACATGCTGAATATAGACAAAGGAGGAGATGACACACTGTCATGGCTCATGTCATGTTCTAAATTTGCCACACTGCATATACTGCATGTACTCAGCTGCTTGGCAACTGAGCACCATATACAGGCTAGGTGCCTATAAGAAATGCCCCCATAGTCACAGTTGTCTGAGCAGCCATAGTAAGAATTGTTTGGATCAATGTAGTGCTAATTGAAGAATTTATGACTCATCTTCTAGTGAAAAATGTGCTGGTAAAAAGTAGATTGAATACATAGGATTAGTAAGGTAAGGTCATGAATATGAAGTCCCACCACCTTCATGTAGAAGAAATGTTCATCTTGTTGAAATGCTCTTTGAGATAGTCCTGAAGGGATGCAAACTATCAAAGCAATTAGATGGGGAAAAGTCATCAGCACAATAGCCTCTACATACATCTGTGATTACAGATTGCCACGCTCTCAGGTCATAGAGTTCCTTTCAATTTTCTTCCAGCTGCCATTCAGCTTCACTCACCTGAGTTTCAGCCACTGTAAGTGAGATTCAAAGGTTAGTCACAAGCATGCTCTGTTAAAGAAAGTGAACACAATGAACTACAATAATTCACCCACAGTGGTGCATCACATAGATTCTTTTAGACATCTGCGAGAGCCGTTTTCTCTAATAGAGTCAGAATGCCTTGAGACAGCTTCAACAAGTTCATCACCATGGGGTCACAAGGTAGTCTGATAAGACACTGACCTGAAGGTAGAATCTGTCTTGGACTGTCTGCAGATTGGTTATCTGGGGTGAGCAAAATGATTAAAGTAAGTGGGATGATGTATGAGTAAGATGAACTGCACTCACACACTCCTCCATCAACATCAATTATGTGTGGAGCTCAACCTCCTGACAATCACAAAGTCATCAGAATTTGAATGTGAGCTTGACAAAGAAATATGTATTGTATGTTTTAGATGCTCAATCTCCCTCTCAAGATCCATAATCTTGGCCCTAAGTTGTTGATACATGTCTTCAGTTACATGCAGGACTTGGGTCTAGAATGGTAATGAAAGGTGCCCCTAAAGGCAATGAGGATGATGGTCCCACCTTCAAAGTGAGAAAGGATTTTGCATCATCTGTACAATTTTCGTGCTTTAGAGTACATCGGTATGGGGAAGTAGAGGTTGAGGCTGAGTACATTGAAGGAGATGGGATAAGAAATGCAGCAAGGGGTGGTATTTATCAAGATGTAAGCAAAGTTTTGAGGCAAAGCAATGAAGGAGGGGTGCATATTCAAGGTGTGGTGCATGCTATGTCCCTTCCTTTGCTGTATATGCGAAGCAGAGAGATCAGGCCCAAAAGCCATGAAAAGAATGTGGACCAACAGATCAATCTGCAACAATAAAATATAGGTGCAAGTCATGAGGAATGACTTCTGGGTGTCTTTACATCTGATCGAAACTACTGTTCAGCTTGCATACTCCAGATATAACTTAGGATGTGATTTGACTGCTTCAATAGATGGCAGGCAAAGGATAAATGTAAAAGAACACAATTTGGGCTGTATGCTTCAGAGGGACATGTTGATGAGATATCAAAATACCATAAATAGTCACGGTGCTTACAGTCTGACATTCTGGTGTGACAAGAGCTAAAACATGAAGCAGGACCTTGAAGAATCTGAAATGAGGTTTGAATGAGATGTAACTTGTACATATTATATATAGAGACAAACATACCTTGATATTACAGCAGAAAACCATCATTTGGTGTGCTGAGTGGAGTATGGATAGCAAATGAACTTGAACACATCCCAATGAGGTCAGTGCAGGTAGACACTCTGGATGAATAGACAAACAAGCACTTCCCAGCAAGGTCAGTGCAGTTGTGTGCTCACATATAGTTTGCATGCTAGTGAGAGTTCAAGACAATACGGTCACAATTGAAGCCAGTGCATATGCTGGCATGCATTGCACATGTGATTATATAACCATTGATTCCATGTGTTGGATGTGCTTGGACTGGAATTTGAAATACCATCCCTCTTGGCTTTACCTCAAACAATAGCATCATGAGAAACTGTATGTGCCTTGCCAGCAGGATGCTCATGTATTCCTGGTTTCAATTGCTGTCCTAGCTCTATGTGGGGACATTTTGTAATATGATCTGGTTGGTATGGATTCCCCAAGGACTTGTTATTTCATTATCAATATTTGCCTGTCCTCGATACTGCACTCTCAATACCCCTGGATATTTGGACTCTAGCAATCAAATGTCAGTGCAGTGTGGCTCAATGTTGATTGACTGGTTTCATTTCCCATCATACATATCTATTGTTCTGACCTGGAAGCTCCTCCAATATCCTTGTTTGCACTCCCAAATGTTGTAGTAATGTAGTGGATCTGACTATGATCCCTACTGCTGCTTTTAGCAAAAATGTATGTCTGAGACTCAGCTACAACCTCATTAACCAATTGAAGGGTCACTGTGAAGTGATCAATGTGCTTGTACTTCTCATAGATGGAATGAAGCTATCGAGTGAAGGTATGTATCAGTGATCTGTCGCAAGCTATCCTTCTCATGAACATCTCCTTGTTACAATTGGCAGCCAATGACCAGATGATCCATTCCCATCAATCACATACAACATTTGACATTGTGGCTACTGTCCACAAGAGATGATGATGGAGTTATCAAGGTTGGGGCACATTGAGACCTATCTCAATGGGCATAATCTCACTAATATCTGGCAGCTCTGGGATCCATACTGGGACCTTAACGAAGGGGAATGCATCCAAGTGCTACATGATGTCAATGGCTACTTCAATATCTACAATCCATTTCAAGCCCAGTGATGAGCCTCCAGGCTCTGTATGCTCAGAATTCATGGATTTATCCATCAACTACCCAATAATAACAGATTTGACTCCCATCTTCCTTATCCTACATTGCTGCACTCGATTTAATGCTCCAACCTTCGATTATATGCTACACCCTTTGATATCCTTCAATAACTGTGATATACCACAGTTATAACTCAGCAAACCACGTTAATACCCTTCCGTTCACGTTTATTCTCCATATTTCTGTGAACGGTCACGGCAATACACCTTTCATTGACAATCGTACCGAAAATGGAGTTGCCGCATCAGTCCTAAGCACCCAATTGATGTGCCCCTTGATTCCTCGATCATAGTGACATCATTTAGACCCTGCACTCCTCCATCAAAGATATTAACCCAATACAGATACTCCAGACTGCGGTTATTCAGGCTGTTACTTTGCCAAGTCTTCACAGCTGCTTATATCCATTTATCAACCTCAGAACATGTACCATACCCTCACAGTCTGCAGTTAAACAGCACCTAGCTGTTTACTCATCATTCTCCACTTCCACATGGTTTCCCATCCAGACACGGTGATACAGACAAGCTGTTATGCCTCAGCTGATGAAAACTTCTTCTATTTACTACAGATTTACTAATCCAATGACTTACAGCCTTACCAATGCTTAGATATCTTTTCTATTTATAAAACCGAACTTTTAGTATAAAAACTCGTATTCTACAGAGGAGAGAAGAAGAGTTCTTTCACTACAGGTTATCCCCCATTGCTTGCTATAGTCTCAATGTTATTGGATGTGTTAATTACCACCAATACAGGAATTCTTGCTCCAATAACTTGCTTTTGTCTTTTAATGCTGCAACATTGTTTCAATTTCACCAGATAGGATTGTTTTATTGTCTTCACCTTCTACATCGTCGTCGTATCCATTGCTCACACCAGTATAGGGTATTATTGCCTCTGTGAAGGCCCAGCTCCGCATCGTTCACCCACGTCATTGTCATTGTCCCCAGTTGCTGTGCAGTATTGCCATGACACTCAGTTCTCATATTTCCATCCAGTAACTCTCTGTTTCAAGCCCTCACATGTTTATTCAGTTCTCCACACATTTATTCAGTTCTCCACATGTTTATTCGACTCTCCACACGTTTATTTGATTGTATAAACATCTATTTGATTCTCCTCACATTTAATTGATTGTCCAAACATTTATTCGATTGCCCAAACATTTATTAGGCCAGTCTCACATTTACCAGACCAGTTTTACGTTTTCTAGATCAGTTCCGAGCATCTAGCACAGTTTCTTGGTATCTGTATCATACCAGATCCCATTTCCTCTCGTTTATCAAGATCCCCTCAGCTTACAGCCTGAGCCTCTTAGTACTCGACTGCTAAAGGGTACTACTTCCAGACTGTATAGTCAAAGTGTATACCTGCATCTAGAGGAATTGACCACACAGAGGTGCACCAAACCACTCGCACAACCACATAGCCTTGATTACTGTGATTGCACACATATTTCCTTAGCTCTCTCAGAGTTTTGGGTGTTGCTGTTGCCACGGAAGTCTAGGCTCAACACCAGCTGCCCAGCAGTCTTCAGTCGTTACCACTGCCATTGACTCCATCCTGACCTCTGTCAACTCCATGTGGTCCCCACATGCCATATTCAATATCACTAAAGAGCCATGAGGCTGCATTGACATATGCCATTCTCTTCAATTGTTTTTGCTGCCAGATTCTCATTGATGTCAAAGATTGTTCAGACCCTGAGGCATCCACAATGGCCAGCCTTTAACATACACAGGTCAAATATTACCCTCCTGATCATTCACAGTGGTGGACATGCTCACCATATTAGTTGAGCATGACTGGATACCTTGCAACAACTGAATGATCAAGGGTCTGGCTGTTGTCCCTAAACTCAATCATTGCTCCAGGTTTGGTTGAGCTTCAAAGTCTCTTTCTTGCCAATGCTTATGCTGCATGCCCCACTGTGCTCAAGGAGGTGTGGGACTGGCTAGCAGACAATGACCATTTAGCATGCTTGTTACAGTTACCAACTCTGGACTCCCAATTGGTGCAGTACATACATCTTGCATTGGAGATATTCAGGTCCATGCCTATCTATGTACCTCCTCTATCACTTTGGTACATGTCAATCTAATTTTATGGGTACACTTTTGTGATTTGGGCTGAATATTTGACATAGAGATGGATTAGGAGTGTCATTAATTATGTCTTTCCCCTCCCCTTTGTCCCTGTAGCTGCGTTAAACCCATGAGATGTTCCCCACTTGCACCTAGTGGATATCACAGCAGAACAATGCAGTTGTGGTCTATGACACGTTGCGTGGTGACATGTTTCGTGGTGGCACAGAACCCTGGTGTTCCTTATTGGGACCGTATACCAGTTTTCTAAAATCTAAACTCTACATAATAATATTAATGACTCATCTGTCCTAGCATGCAGGTGTTTGTAATATAATTCAGATTTCTCCAAATCTTCCATATTCACTCCAGATGTTAGCCAGGAAAAAAAAGTGTTCAGCTCCCCTGGATTTGGGAATTCATGTGATCGGACAGATGTAGGTTGAGTAAAGGGACAACCATTGAGTGCTGCATTGGTACTTGACCTCGAGCTTCCCCACTCAGTGCTGAGGGAATCCTTCTTCAATGTCATAATGCTACCAATGGTGCAAATGCTAGGTCTTGCTGCATATGTGCATTGGACATACTTATGATCTGGAAAGTTCTTACCAAACAAGAGGAATTGGCAAAATCAACCTGATCCAAGCATTCACAGATGCAGAAATGGTTGTAGCTACTGTACTTAAACTGGCCATGCCATCAATATGTATATATCCTAGTGCCTCTTGTGCCATACATAAGTACCTTCTATCTGCTCCCACCAAAGATTCAATGCTGGTGTAAGTATAGACACTCCTGTCATGCCTGAGTTTCTGCCCGAAGGAAATGCAAAGTGGGGCTGAAAATATTTCCTTATACAGTTTCTTTCTAGTCAGAAAACAAATTCTCCCTGCCAAAATCTGATTTTCGACAGACAGAAATCCATCTAAGGAAACTTTTTCAGCTCTGCAATACATTTCTGTCAGATTTCCTTTGTGCCGAAATTGTTGGGGGCTAGGAGTGAGAGCATATTTCCTGCCACTCTTCGGACTGCATATGGTTCTTATTGACATGATAGACCTGGGTATAGTGAGATGTTTAACTTACAGCTACTGGCAGCTTTACAACATACTAGGTTTATTTTTTTCCATTGCACAGTTGGCTGTATACCCTCCTTGAAGATATCCATCAATCAGGGATTGCGATTAGGACCTGGGTGACCAAAATCATTGAGCAATTCAGAGAGAAAGTGCAGCCACTTGATGTCAGGGTTCTCATGTGTATTTGCAAGTTCAAGGGCTTCCTGAACTTGAGATTTGAGAACTTTTGAGGTTCTGGTAGTTGATGATCCTGGTATAGATGATGATCCAGGCTTAGGAGCAGGTTTCTTAGATGATACATTGGGAGAGGAAGAAAACAGCTTCTTGGGCTGTCCAGTAGAAGCAGTAAATAGTTGGCTTCCTGCCATTTGTCGCTTCCTTGCATGTCACACATAGGGCTTGGCAGAGCCCACCAGACCAGAAGCCCAGTGTCTTGATGAGAATGTGTTTGCATTGGACATCTTTGGCTTCCTACCTGGAATCTTCTCTCAGTGCCAATAAAATAAAAGAGAAAATTGTGGATGCAATACCTGATCGTGCATACTTGTCTGAGATTTCATGAAACTTAGACTTGGAATCTTCTTTGCTTGATGAGCCTGGCACATATGTCAGTTTGGCTGTCATATTGATAAGAGTGAATGATAGGTGCTCAATGATCAGAACCCACAGTCTGGTACTACTCTCTCTGGATGCTGGACCTGACACCAAAACTTGATATTTGGCTGATTTGGCCTGACTGTAGTATAGTAATTGGATTCTAGCAAATCCATATTTGTTATGTCTGCAGGGGTTGATTACTGTGAGAGAGTAAGGTCATATAAGAGCCAGACAATGCCTACCATCAGGACTATCAGTGCCATGTGTATGGGCAGATTCTCCTGATTTC
This sequence comes from Armillaria mellea, assembly GCA_030407055.1. Lineage (NCBI taxonomy): Eukaryota > Fungi > Basidiomycota > Agaricomycetes > Agaricales > Physalacriaceae > Armillaria > Armillaria mellea. Next base: position 80,385 of record JAUDZF010000042.1, on the reverse strand, counting down.
TTTGTTCAGTAGTACCCAGTCCTAAGAAATGGTATCTATTCAATTATGCACAGTAACACTTGGGAAGAGATTACTTCAAGTTTAAAGTTGCACCACATGCACTTGGGTCTGGGCTCTTCTTCCCAGTCAATGATCTTGTCTCCCTATGAGAATTCACTGCTCCATTCATTCTGCTGTCCTTGTTTGCATCTTCCCTCGAAGGCCTCTTACATGACTGAAGATCAGTGTAAGCTTGCAGTCACATGCCATAAATGTAATATTGAACACACCTTCACAATGTTACTTGCTTTATGTGCCAGTCCCTCACACAGCTTCACCAGGACAGTCAATAAATCATTGTATCCATCCACATCACAATCAATGTCATTGAGCACAGGGACAACAACTGACAAGTAGAAAGCATCTAGGCCATATTGGCCAGTACAGATGGCATCATGGCACATGTTCTTTGGGTCAGACAGGTTTCTGAATGTGTTTGCCAGGAGGAACATGATATAATTTAGCTTTAGCGGGTCCTCCGTGATGTTGATTTTCGAGAAACAAGTGTATAAATTTGACTGTGCTGTTCCAATCTGTCAAACTTTTAGTAATGACACATGGAAAAGGCAATATATAATCAGCTCACTGGAAGCTTATTGCTATGGTTGTGGAGAATGTATATAAGGTCCCGACAGCTGTCAGCATCCCAAAGGCTGTGATGGTGCTTGGTTCAGAGATGTATTAGAAGTATGCATAGGTGCAATGGAAGTTTACAGAAAAACCTCTGAGCACTTGCCCCTGAATCATTGAGAGATATGTCCTTGGGAAGTGCACAAAACACATTGAACAGCTCCATCAAGAATGAAATCAAGATGCTGAGACTGCCTGGTCCAACTGTGAACATGTCATCAAAGCACTCCTCAAGCATAGGGGAAGATATAGAGGATACAGAGATAGATATCACAAGCTCAATTAATGGCTGCAGCTGTTCATGAAGCAGCTGGTTCAGGAAGACAAGAAAATTGTTAACGGTGTTGGATTTCTCATAACTGGAGAGGGCATGTAGCTTCCTGATATGTGCACTAAAAACAGGCTGGAGACCTTTTATGTTTTTGAAGATGACTGGGCTTGGATGGCCAGTCAGACTTGTCAAAAACTGTTTGGGTTTTGATTCAGATATTTTAGCTTTGGGGAAATGAGGAAGACACACCCATTTTGGATGCTGTGTATGTAGGACTGCCATATTCAAGTGTAGGCATTCGAGCCACCAGAAGGCCAAAGGAATGGTATTATTTAGGATAGCTCCCATTGAGAACAGAGCAGCATTGGTTTCATTGGTATTGACAGAATTGGTGACACATGAAGAGCTATGGCTCTAAAACTTCGTAAGATCATCGCACAACCATGAGTTTGCCCAATACACTTACAAAGCTATGCTGACACTTAGCTGCAGATGGGGGGCCTTCATAATCTCCGAACTTCTTTCAGTGAAAGTGTGAGTGGGGGATCTGACATCCTACAGGTATTCATACCATTTCAGAACTTATTCCTGGCATGCCCATGGGCCCAGTGGGAGGCACCTAGAAATGGTTCATCAGTGCATTGAAAATAATAATAAGCATGGTGTCATTGCATTGAGGAACCTTCATTCTGCTGCAGCATGTTCAGCACCTCTCTTTTTTGTTCTCAGCTGGGGCAGGTCTCTCGTCCACTTACATTTCATCACCTTGATTATCCATTATAGGCTGACAGGAAGTAAGAAGGCAATTCCACCAGTCATAGAAAATACACTTGCATGAACCAGTTTGATATCACAGCTTTTGTCCTTGGACCATTGATATGCAGTCTATGCATTCACATCTAGATTTTGCAATTTTATATCAATACTATTGCATATCTACCTGATACTAGTGGGATTATGAGGAATATAGCAGAGGCTTCGAGCTGATAGTCAGTGCAAATGACTACTAGTAACGCTAGGACTTAGATGTGACACTGCTAGTGGGTCAACTCTACCTGCCAGCTGATACTAGTGACTCAAAACTAGTGGACCTACACAATGTATGGTCACTAGTTTTGAGTCTTGCCACTAGCATACCAAACCAGAGGCAGAGGACACAAACACCAAGAAGCTTCATCATACGAGTACCAGCTACGGCGAGGACGCCTAAGTCAGAAGCACTAGTTGTGCGATGATCTTAAACGGGACTTAGAATTGATTAGCGACAGTTGGGATTGTGCAGAGAGCCGACTAGTGGATGACAGATCTCAGATGATCAGCACTAGTATAGCCAGGCTGCGCTCCTGATCACAGTCGGTGACTGCTACAGGCACGACCGATCGGTGCATTAATTATCCTTGACACTAGTGGAGCATTGTTGGGTTGAGGGCATGGGAAACAGACCTCCAACAGAGTTCCTAGGCCCACTAGTCAGCAACAAAGCATTCTAGACCAACTATTGTGTGATTATGCACCAATACTCATGACTAGCCAAGAAATCCTTATCAATAGTACCCCTCTAGTATAGCTATTTTTGGTTATCATACCTTTTTCCATTTGTATATAAGTAGTAGAGTAGGCACCTCGTGTGGCAGGCAAGCCTACCCTGAGATTGTGACATACTAGTCAGTACCTAGTGCCCCCAATTAAAGGATTTTGTGCTTAACCTTGATGAAACAATGGCTAGTCGTGGAGTTACCCCAGTATTGAGTGAATAAAAACCCCTTTGAGTCTACTATTGTGTCCTGTTGAAGGCTGAGAGTGTTTCAAAGTTAGTTCAAGAGAGTTCTCGGAGTATAAAGTATTATTCCTAGGCCAAGAGTGTCACTAGTTTGCTTAGAGTGCAACTAGTCAAGTGTTTATCACTTGTAGAGAGCAGTATAGTTTATTCTTAGGCCCAGAGCACCACTAGTTTGCTAAGAACACGACTAGTCAAGTGTCTATCACTTGTGAGGAGCAGTACAGGGCCAAGAGAGCCACTAGTTTTGGAGCAATCCCAGTTCCAGCGAGCACAGAAGCTCAACGAAGTCACCTTTACTCAATTGTGTCTTACCCACCCTGCTAGTGCAAGTAGTACTTTCGTATCGCTCACTAGTAATGAATAAAACATCTTTAAACGACTTTCCTTGATTATTGAAGTCTGCAGAGTGCTTCTATCATACTCGAAATACCCAAATTCAATATATTGGTGATTAGTGTAGAGTTAGTGATAGGTTTAGTTTGTTGGTGTTCATTGCCAGCCACTAGTCTGTTCGCCACTCACCGTTACTGAGCACATCACCGTTGAGCAAGCTTCTCCTCCATAGCATTGTCTACATATTTATGAAATGCTAATGGCTGCACAATGTCAATCAAGGGTGACAGTGGACTGGGGTAACTCACATCAGCAAGCCACTCTGCAGTCAGTAAGCTAGGCCCTGCAGAAACTTTGAGTGCTCGAGAAGCAACATCACACTCCAATTGACGGATCTTGAGCTCCAAGTTCTTAACCTTTTCTTCCACAACAATCCTCTTCTGCTCATTTGCAGTTGCACGTTTCCTGGCTTCTTCTTTTGTCTTCCTTTCAACTTCATACTTTGTTTGGATGGCATGTATCTTATCCTCAGACTCCATTGCATAATGGGCTTTGACAGCATCAATTTGGTCCTGGAACTAGCCATGTGAGAAGGTGTCAATAGATTTATGTGGAAAGACAGAGAACAGAATGACCTCTTTACGATTCTCAGTGTCAAATCGATCACACTCAGCATGGATCATATCTGCCAAGGATTTGGCATCATTGATGAACCAGCTGTAATACTGTGATGTCCTTAAGGAAAAACAGTCACACTGGGGTTGAAAAGGCACATACCTCATCCTCATCCATTTCCACATGAGCATTCTGGACCTATATATAGAGGTGGTCAGAGTCATAACACTGCATGGCAATAGTATCAGCTATTCACCTTTTGTTGAAAAAATTCGTCAGAATCAAGCCATCTCTCAAGTTCTGAGTTTATACTCTACTTGAACTTGGGGCCTCCTAATTGGTACTGCTTGACCTGAGTGTGAAGGGGTGATTTAAGAATGTTGTAAAGAAGATGCATGAGGAATACACACATTGTTTTCAGCATTGGCTCTGGCCTCCTGTGCCACATGTAACTAAGGTTCTATATTTGATGAGCATAAAATTAGATTTCGAGCACCAGCAGATGCTTACTTGATTGCAAAGTCCGTTCACTTTGTGTTTCAGATTTGTCTCTAGCTGCGATTCCATTGTCGATGCTGTTTCAAGCTGAGAAATTATTGATCATGATCTGATAAAGGGTACATTTGACTTACTTGACACTTCAAGGCAGTGGTTTCTGAAGAATGCTTTGCAATCAACTGCTGAAGGTGTCAGAAGAATAGATATCACCAAAGCAAGTGTACATACCTCTGTGAACTTTGATGATTGTGCCTGTGCCTACATTCAGCTGTAAGGATCTGTCAATGCGGGTGTATAAAGATCACTCCACTTATTTTCTCAGATCAGACCTGTCCTGCTTGAAAGCAAGCTTGTCCTGCTGCAGTGAAGAGATTGTGTCATGCAGTTCAGAAACTTCTTGGGCATGCTTTTGATTGAACTAATGGATCTGTGAGGAGGAACCAATATGAGACATCAGGAAGACTGACCTCAGTCATGACCTTGGCATGTCTTGTCAACTAAAACCAAATTAAGCTTACAATATGGTTCATATAATAAAAAGCTCACTTGTTTAGCTTGGCAAGCTAACTGGAAGCACATGTCAAGTATGAATATTTTGCTCTCTCACAGTGAAGAATATGATCCTACCTCCATGTGAAGTGCTTCGATTTTGCTCTCCTGAGCACTTGTATCAGCACCATGTTGATGAGCCTCCAGGCTCTGTATGCTTAGAATTTTGCAGATTTACTGTTAATTCCTACACCCAGTCCACCTGACAGACTTTCACCAAACCAGTCATTGCTGACATGGCAATACCACTTTTGTATCACAGCAATATGTCTTTGCACATTTGTTATCCATCCCATCTTGAAATCCAACACTTCATGGCATTACAGACACATTAACACCGATTTTGATGGGCCCCTGATCATATATGGTAATGCTGCATCCACATCAAAGCACATCGCAATGCATCATTGATTGCTAGACCCTATTGATGTCACTTATCACTGCACTCATCCATCAAAGATATCAACCTATCACAGATACTCCAGAACTATGGTGACTCAAGCTGTTACTTCGCCAAGTTGGCATGTCATTAGAGATGCATTGGGCAACCTCAGCGACACTAGCACATCTTTACAATCTGCAGCACACACAGTCGAAACAGCAAGAACCAGCCTGATAGCTGGACTCCACTATATAATGTTTTTTAATCAAGCATGGCAATTTGAACAATGCTGTATACTTCAGCTGATGGATATAGGTCACATTTATTCAGGATTTTACTCAGCTAAGGCCTTACAGCCTTAGTAAAATGTTGCTTGGAATTCTATTAATATATGTAGGACTTTAGTATAAAAACATAGATTACAGTAGCGTTCAGTACTTTTCAACCCCAGTGGGTACACTCTTGTTCACCAGACTACACTTGTATTGATTCTCACACACATCAATCCATCATACACTATATTCACTGCATGCACCAACAATAAATTGACTAGTCAGACCAGCAAATCTCTATGAATCTGTCCATCATTTCTATAGGATCACCATACGTTTATTTGTCATTTCATGGCAATATTTGTCTTGCATTGCATATAGTTGATTGCATGTCAACTTGCAGTATTGCTTGAGTTATTCCACAGTTCTTTAACTGTGAAGAAGATGTTTCCATCCCTCTTTACTCTTAACACTTATTGTTCAGGCATTTCCCTCTTGTTTCCCCACTTGTATTAATGTCTTGAGCACATTTTCTCAAGTCTCATTCTCCATTTCCATTTCAGAATACGGTTTCTTGATATTCACATCATATCAGGCACCATTCCCTCTCATTCTATGAGACCCTCATGACTTACAGTCATTCCTTTGATTCTTCGACTCTCATGTTGTATTATCTGCTTGATTGCATAGTCCAAGCATATCTTTGCACCCTTAAAGCTTTTATTTACTGCATGGAGATGCCCCGAATCCACTTGCATACATGATCATCCTAGTATTGCTGTGTTCACACATTTATTCTCCATACTCCACCTGAGTTTGGTTTTGCTGTTGCCACAGAAGTCTAGGTTCATCATTTCTGGAGCCCACTACGATGGGGTCTAGTTCACATCCGAATCAATTCTTTATAGTATTATACACATTTACCACCTTTCAATTTGCCCTTCATAGCAAGCATCTACTTGCTATGAACCCAGATTTACCACCATTTCACGAAAATTCAAAAGAACCACTCCTTATATTCTTGTTTTGGACAGAGTTCTTAGAAACACCACTGCACATCATCAATTACAAGAATCTACAGCACATTTAGCACTGTCTACAGTGACATCGCCAACTGTTGCTACAGAAACCCCATTACCACTGTCCCCTCATAGTCCCATTCCAGGGAGTTTCATAGACTCTCCACCATCCCCATATCCCACAGAACTTGACATTTACACTTGTGAAGACTTTGAGTTTTCAGAACCAGAAGACGAAGAAGACAAGACCGAAGTTACCACAGAATTATTTGGTTGTAACTATGGCACCATGCCTGCTTCACCTTACACATGCAACATTTTTGGAGGCTACCATGTAGAATCCACCTCCTTCACAGATTATCAACAAGAGGAATCTGTCAGATCTAGCAACGAATTACTCCCAGATACAGCTACCACCCTTACCTTTGGTCTCAAAGACGAATCCTTTGAACAAAGTATCACCTTCGAACCACCTACCAAAGCATTGACCTCATATTTTCCCATTCTTCCCATTTTACCACCAGTTCATCAGAACCCACAACCAGTTACACCACCAGTTATTCCCCAAGTACCACCAGTCACCATGCCTATGCCATTCAGAAAAGAGAAGAGTGCTCCCAACATCATTGATGAAATTAGTCCAGGACACGAATTGGCATGTTATGTCAATGATATTGAGGGCCTCTTTACCCTTCATTCTATCACAGACAATGCCAAGAAGAAGAAATGGTTTATTTATTATCCTGGCTTAATGGTTTCCGAATTTTGGGAGAGCTTGCCCAAATATAGCAAAGCCAGAAAGACCTATGAGGACTTCAAGAAAGCCATTGTTGCACAGTACCCTGATGCTAGCACCACATGGAAATACAAGAGACACAATCTCGAGTGTGTCATTGGAAAATTCACACACAAAGTTGATAATCTTGCAGATCTAGGAGCATTTTATCAGGAGTTCTATCCCAAAGTCAAGCATTTGATTGCTAATAATCGAATGTCCAACCACAAGTCCAGCAATATGTTCAGCAAAGGCTTTCCCAGTCACATTTGGGATTCCATTTTGTGCCAACTCCAGATCAAGCTACCAGATCACCATCCTGCAGACTCATACAAACTCAAGGATATTTATGCTGCCACCCAATTTGTCTTGCAAGGCATGGATAAGGGTGAGAGTCATATTAGCAGCATGCCCACTCACAGTTTCCATGAAGTTGCGCCAGCTAGACTATCCAAGATGCCATACCCAGCTCCAGTTTCACATTCCCAGCCAGTCATTCACATCAAAGAGGAACCAGTCGAGCCACAAGTTAAGATGGAGCATATCAATCAGCTCATCAAACTTGGTGAGACATTATTACAATTGAACTTGAACAATTGATTCCAGAAGGCCCAGCAGACATGTTTTTCATCTGGACCGCCAGCTCAAAGTAATTTCATGAATGCTGCCACAGGTCAAAATTGCAGTTTTTGTGGAGAAATAGGGCATTTTATTCAAGAATGTCCTAAAGTCAAGGAAATGATTTGCAATGGAAAGTGCAGGTGCAATATAGAGGGGAAGATCATCTTGTCTACTGGCACCTGGGTTCCATGGAATATTCAAGGCACTTGGCTTAAAGATCGCATTGAAGAATGGCATCGTCAGAATCCTGGTCAGATGGGTATCACTCATATGATGAATGCCATTGTCAAGCCCAGTTCTAGTCAACCATGTCTTTCTTTGATGCCAGTTCACATCAATTCACAATTGCTCAATATGCCTGCACCTGGCATTGATGCACGCCAGTGTCTTGAAGTGCTTATTGCCAAATCAGAAGCTATTGGCAAAGAGATTCAGGGCATCAAACAGTTTATGAATGTGGCCATTGATCCAAAAAGTGCTGATAGCATGGATACCATGTTATGTCAGGTCGTCGTTGAGGTTCCAAAGTTAAAATGTGGACCACTCAAGAAGGCTAGCCCCACAGTAGTTGTGGAGCCTGCTGTTACCCAGATTCCAGCAAAAGTTGGTTGACAGATGTGTACCAGTTATAAAGCTGTAGAGGGAGCTGAGAATAATGATGTGACCAGAGTTGATGTATCCAAAAGTGTTGATCCATTTGATCAAGATCTTACCCCAGATTATGATGGCATGCCCGCCCTCATTGAGGACTCGGATGATGAAGATATTTCTGTTCCCCAGCAGACCCAGCATGATGATGAGGCTGCAGCAGCCATTATCGAGTCTTATTCTCCATGTCAATTCGAGAAATCCAAGACTGTCATTCACAATAGCAGGAATTCCATCTTGAAGTTTCCATCTTATGAGCTGCCAGACCAGTCGAATATAGTCATGGATACTCCCGAGCATGCACCAGTCAAAGAGCATGTAGCTCAGCTTATCCCTGAAGACATTCATCCTTTCGCCGCAGCAAAGCCAGCCACTTATGCACCACCAGCAGTTTATAACACAGGTGCTAAACCAGATATCTGCAAGCATCCCAAGGACAATGAACCCACATATAGGACTAGAGCTCTGATAGAAGGCTCGCATGTTGTGCAAGAAGTCTATGAGCACATGCTCAACTCCACCATCACGTTATCACATCAAGAGCTATATTCCTTATCACCAGCCATCAGGGAAATGATTAAGGAAGATAACACCAAGCACAAAGTTCCTAGCATGGTGGAGCAGTTTCAAAAGGAGTTAGCATTGCCATTCACTGGACCCAAAACCATAGAAATCATGGTTAAATCGTCAGACAAAGAGGAACATGGCAAAACTTCCACTCTTTTATACAGCATGCCATCCACTTTTGTCAATGCACTCAAGTCTACAGACAGTAATAAATGTGTGGTGATGAACCTAAAGACTCCTGCAGGCAGAAAACACAAGACCTATAATGGCAAGTGCTATCAAGCAGCTAATCTGAAGGCAGGTTCTAGCGAGTCTAGTCTTGCACCTCCATGTGGTGACTATAGCTTCCTAGGATGGTAGTGAACTTTTGCTACAGTTGTTATGAGTCCATAACGGTCTAGAGAGGCTCAAGTTATGTATGCGAAGTTTCCTGGAAGGGAAGCAATGTGTAAACGTGGGTGTATGCTGAGTGGGGGCAACCTATATGTGGTGTGAAGTTTTGGTTCGGAAATCTGTCTGTAGCTTCAGTCAGTAAGCTCTATGCTAACTTATGAAGCTCTGGTTCCAAGTGGTAGCGAAGTTTTGTCCAAGAAAAGTACATGCAAGCAAGATATAGGTTTAAAGATCCTAATATCAAGCTAGTTGGTATCAATCTTGAGTCGGCTTCAATAGGGGAGCTGTTGCAAACTTTTCCTTCTATTGGAAAGGTAGCTAACGGTCCAAGGTGTCTAACTCAATAAGAGTTAAGTGGCGTTGTTTCCTAGGTTTGGAAATGGTTGTACAAGGGTGTTAGTGGCTAAAGGGTTCAATCCTAGCTGCGGATTGCTCTTTGAAGCGCACATGTATGCAAGCGAACTTTAGATGTCAAGAATGCCACGCAAGGGTAACCAGTAAAGGTTTCCTAGCGAGGTTTTTGGACAAGAGGCAAGCATGCGAAGTTATAGGTAACTTTTAGTGAAGGGAAGCTCACTAATTGTTATTCTCTAATGAACAGTAGAGAACTAAAACTTCGGGTGTGTGTATCGGATGTAAGAGGTGTGGAACACAAGGAACAAGTTCACAAACTTATTCTCTAGGTGTCTCTCTTGGGGTCTCTTCCAATCTCCTCCTAATGACTTTTTACTTAGCTACCTTTATACTACTTGAGAAATACTTGTATGTAAGCTACATTGGTCCTTGCCTGGTTGATTCGCAACACAAGCGAACTATTTACTGCAGAATAGAGTATTATTAACCTCCCTTTACTACTGCTGTGTTGGAATCAGTCAGCAGCTTTATAACTCTAGTAACTGTGCAACTGTGCATTGCTGTGCAAGTAGCTGTTACTTCTGAGCAATCCTTGTACCAAGCGAACTTATAAGCGAACTTTATAAGCCATAACTGTGCAAATTAAACAGCCTTGGTAAGGATTTGACTGTGGCTGACCATAGCAAATTATTAAGTTCACTGACTGGTCTTTTGAACTGTGTAATGGAATGCAAGTCATCCGCAGCTATTCCAAATGATCAGGAAAGGCTGTGATGCAGATCCGGAAGGGGTTTGATGGTATTCATGATCAAGGTGCCTGAAGATCATGGCTGTGCTTGATATGAAAGTTTGGAAGGGGTGTGAAATGTAGCTCAATTATTACAGGTCCATGAATTTATGAGTGCACAGAGCCTGCAGGCTCATCAGCAGATCTGCCAGAGGGATCCTCAGTCATCCCTGATCCATATGAAGCTTGGATCAAATGAGGAGAGAAGATTGGTTCTTTGAAATGTGCAGCAGATTCCATTTCATTGTGATCTATCATACCTGTGGTTGATCACCAGCTCAAAGTCGAGTGTATCATTGATCCCAGATCACAAGTTATCTCCATGTCTGAAGCTGTTTGTTTGTGGTTGGGGTTAATTTACAATCCGACCGTTGTCCTGGAGATGCAATCAGCCAATGGGACCATGAATTATTCTTTGGGTCTAGCATGAAATGTTGCATTTTTGTTCAGCAACATCATGTTATATCTCAAAGTCCATGTCATTAGGCAGTCTGCCTACGATATTTTGCTTAGCAGGCCCTTCAACATGTTAACTCAGAGCATCATATGGAATTACTCTGATGAGAATCAGACCATCACAATTCATGATCCAAATACCAGAAAAACAGCCATCATCCCGACAATCCCACATGGTCATCCCCACATCCTTAATCATGTTCCCTTTTCATGGGACAATTGACTAGAAGAACCCATCAAAGATGACATCACCCTCATCATCGAATTAGACGCGAATCAAGAACCTCAAATTATTGCCTATGCCACCTCAAAATCAGAATTTGACTCAGACAAAGCTTTGACTCAATATTTATCAGCCTGCGACCCTAATAAATTCCCTATCCAGCCCACTATGTTTACACAATCACTATGGTCAACAGAAACTGTGTACAGTTCCAGCCCTTATGCCGAATTTTCTCTACCCAGTGATCACGAGTGAGAGCTACCTTTATATCACATTCCACCCCAGTATACTTCAGATAATTCCGATTCCGATTCCATTACCAAGCCCTGAGATTATATGTACCATCTTTACAGATCTAATATTATTGGAGATCAATCCTACAAGCCATGGTTTGATAAGAAAGTCTTGATATTTGCAGGCAAAAAGTACAAGCCAGTTGCATTGAAAACAAAACTGGTACTTGCAACTTTGCCTGACAAATTTCATATCATTCGCAATATCCGTGGAGATCCATTGGCTGAAATACCAACATTATCTCCTACCCCCCCACCATTCATTCCTACCAAATGTTATACCCAAGAACACAAGGAATACATTGATTCCATCCATAATGACAGTTTTCTTTGGCCAGAAGAAATGAAGCTTATGCATCATTTCATGACAGTCCAAGAGAAGGCATTCGCAAGGGAAGACAATGAATGAAGCAGTTTTGGTCAAGATTTCTTTCCTCCAGTTGATATTCCAGTCATCGAGCACACCCCTTGGGTACTACAAAATATACCCATTCCCCCTGGTATTTATGCAGAAGTTTGCCATATGATCAAGATGAAAATTGACACAGGAGTATATGAGCCTTCCAATTCTTCATACTGATCGAGATGGTTCACAGTTTTAAAGAAAGATGGCAAGAGTCTTCGAATAGTCCACAGCTTAGAACCTTTGAACGAAGTTACCATTGCACATTCTGGATGACCACCAGCCACTGACCTGTTAGCAGAACATTTTGCAGGCCATGCTTGTGGCACTACCTTAGGCCTATTCATTGGATATGATGAATGTTTATTGGCAGAGTCCTCACACAACTTCACCACCTTTCAGACCCCATATGGAGCATTACATTTAGTCACCTTACCCATGGGTTGGACCAATTCCATTCCAATATTCCATGATGATGTTACCTTCATTCTACAACCCAAAATTCCAGAGTTCACTATTCCTTACATCGATGATGTCCCAGTTCAAGGACCAGAGACTCGCTGATGAACCTAGACTTCTGTGGCAACAGCAAAACCAAACTCAGGTGGAGTATGGAGAATAAATGTGTGAACACAGCAATACTAGGATGATCATGTATGCAAGTGGATTCGGGGCATCTCCATGCAGTAAATAAAAGCTTTAAGGGTGCAAAGATATGCTTGGACTATGCAATCAAGCAGATAATACAACATGAGAGTCGAAGAATCAAAGGAATGACTGTAAGTCATGAGGGTCTCATAGAATGAGAGGGAATGGTGCCTGATATGATGTGAATATCAAGAAACCGTATTCTGAAATGGAAATGGAGAATGAGACTTGAGAAAATGTGCTCAAGACATTAATACAAGTGGGGAAACAAGAGGGAAATGCCTGAACAATAAGTGTTAAGAGTAAAGAGGGATGGAAACATCTTCTTCACAGTTAAAGAACTGTGGAATAACTCAAGCAATACTGCAAGTTGACATGCAATCAACTATATGCAATGCAAGACAAATATTGCCATGAAATGACAAATAAACGTATGGTGATCCTATAGAAATGATGGACAGATTCATAGAGATTTGCTGGTCTGACTAGTCAATTTATTGTTGGTGCATGCAGTGAATATAGTGTATGATGGATTGATGTGTGTGAGAATCAATACAAGTGTAGTCTGGTGAACAAGAGTGTACCCACTGGGGTTGAAAAGTACTGAACGCTACTGTAATCTATGTTTTTATACTAAAGTCCTACATATATTAATAGAATTCCAAGCAACATTTTACTAAGGCTGTAAGGCCTTAGCTGAGTAAAATCCTGAATAAATGTGACCTATATCCATCAGCTGAAGTATACAGCATTGTTCAAATTGCCATGCTTGATTAAAAAACATTATATAGTGGAGTCCAGCTATCAGGCTGGTTCTTGCTGTTTCGACTGTGTGTGCTGCAGATTGTAAAGATGTGCTAGTGTCGCTGAGGTTGCCCAATGCATCTCTAATGACATGCCAACTTGGCGAAGTAACAGCTTGAGTCACCATAGTTCTGGAGTATCTGTGATAGGTTGATATCTTTGATGGATGAGTGCAGTGATAAGTGACATCAATAGGGTCTAGCAATCAATGATGCATTGCGATGTGCTTTGATGTGGATGCAGCATTACCATATATGATCAGGGGCCCATCAAAATCGGTGTTAATGTGTCTGTAATGCCATGAAGTGTTGGATTTCAAGATGGGATGGATAACAAATGTGCAAAGACATATTGCTGTGATACAAAAGTGGTATTGCCATGTCAGCAATGACTGGTTTGGTGAAAGTCTGTCAGGTGGACTGGGTGTAGGAATTAACAGTAAATCTGCAAAATTCTAAGCATACAGAGCCTGGAGGCTCATCAGCAGAAGCCGCAAAGAAGAAAGCCAAGGATAGACCAAAAAAATTGGCTTTGTTGAAGATGGAGAGGGAGAGGAAAGAGGTGGAGGCCAAGCAATTTGATGATGAGAGGAATGCCAAGGAGGCCAAGGAGGAGAAAGAGAGGCAGAGGTTGAGGGAGTTGGAGATGCAGAAGCCAACAGTGTCAGAGGCTGTGGGGGATGAAGGTGATGAGGGTACTGATGGAGAGGAGGAGGATCTGAAGGTGAAAGTGAGGAAGGATTTCCTGGAGAAGCAGAGAAAAGTAAAGGGTAAGGGGAAGGTGGTGTCAGCTGTCATGGGCACCAAGAGGAAGTTGAAGTTGAAGGTGTATGTGCCAGTGAGTGAAGAGGAAGAATCTGTGGGGCCATTGGAGCATCTCATGAAAAGGGTCAGGGCAGATCCTAGCCCTAGTAAGGGGGGCATTGAGTATCAAGGCAAAGGTGAGTGTCTGTTGGCATCTGCAGGTTTCATTAACTTGGAGTTTTTTAAGAAAGTGTGGATGGTGCCAGGCAGATGGGTCCTGATGTTTTCTGGTGGAGGCGGGATGGTCTTGTGAGCATTGCAAGATTCACAAGGCAAATTGCATTTTTTCAGATGAGGCAGAGTCCATGGCTCTTGAAGACATTGTGGAATTACTTCAAGGCCTTTATGGATGAATGGATGCACTGGAGCAGAGAATGGAGAGGATGGAGGGTGAGTTGAGGGCGGATGAAGGGTGAGTTGAGGGCTGTTGGAGGCCGGGTAGATGATTTGGTGGATGATTTCCACCTGGGGGATGTGATTGAGTATCCTGATGATTTCATTCCATCAGTGTCCTGGGATGAATGGGTGACTTTGAGTGCAGAGTTGGGGGACTTGCAGGGTGCCAACCCTGAGGCTCTCCATCAGGCCATGACCTTGCGATTGGATCAAGACATGGCTCAAGTGTGGCACACAAGAGTCATGTCCATGGAGTCCTTCAATGGTCATGATCCTTTTGAGTTGGCCAATATGGAGTTATGGCATGGAAGCTGAAGGCAGAAGGCTTTGGTGGCAGCTATTGTGGTGAGCCAGAAATTTCAGAAGGCTCACAAGGAGTTTTATCATGCCGGGGGCCATTGGTCAGAGTGGGCACTGTGGAAGGAGTTTTTGAAAGGTAGTGAGGAGTTTATTGTGGAGGATTCAGATGGGGAGATGGAGCCAGAGAAGGTCAGGGAGGAAATGAAGCCAGGCTTGGGTTCCATCAGCATTGTGGAATTAGATGAATTGGAGTATGAGAGAGAGAAACCCGAGGAATCTGTGGTGGCCTGAAGATCCTGGCCTAGTAATATACAATTTTTTGATGTAGATAGATAGAGTACCACACCTGAGGGCAAAAGTAAATAAATTTTCTTGATACTTGAAATATAGTGACGAAGGAAGAGTTGAAGCCAAGAAATAGTCTGACAGATTCTGTTCCCGATTAAGAAGTGAATTGGCAATAGTTTTCCAGAATTGAATTTGAAATTGGGGAATCTGAATCCGATGGAGGCCGATGGGCAAGGAATCAAGAAGGGATAGGTATAGGCTTGGATGTAGCCTTGTGAATGGTGACCTTGGAGAGTGGTCCTGGTTTGTCTGGGTATCAATGGTGGAAGTCTTCAATGTAGTCTTCCACAGAGAATTCTGTGGTGGGAATCCAAGTGAATTCTTCATCAGTACCTTCATAATCCAACCATTGAATGCAATAGAGAA
Organism: Armillaria mellea; assembly: GCA_030407055.1. Lineage (NCBI taxonomy): Eukaryota > Fungi > Basidiomycota > Agaricomycetes > Agaricales > Physalacriaceae > Armillaria > Armillaria mellea. The sequence continues at coordinate 64,812 of JAUDZF010000042.1, read as the reverse complement.
GGGGGCATCAGAACCGATAGTTGAGTTTAGAGTTGAGCATTTATGCGATTTCGTACTGTTCTTCACCATTGACTTCAACTGGAGGTGGAGGTGGTTGGGTATGATTAGGAATGGTATTGGTTTCCACAGATTCCAATTCAGAGACATGGAATACAGGATGAATGGAATGGAGATCTGTGGGAAGCTTGAGAGTAAAGGAATGGGATCCAGGCTGAGCAATGATATTGAACGGTCCAAGGAATTTCTTGGAGAATTTCACAGTAGAGTGAGTAGTCCTGATGTGCTTAGCACTGAGGTAGACTTTATTACCTACTTTGAAATCTGGGGCCAGAGACTATCACTTATTGGCTTGGAATTTGTAATGAGACTGAGCAAGAGTGATTTCATTGTGTAGGAATTGGTGAAGATTGTCCAGGTTGACTATGAAATTGCAGGCCCGAGCAGAGGCAATATCACATTCAGGATATACCATGATGTTAGGGTGATGTCCCTTATTAGTGAAGAATGGAGAGATTCTAGTGGAAGCATTAGGAGCATTGTTGTATGCGAATTCGGCAATGGGTAGTAAGGTATCCCAATTGTCTTGTTGGTAAGAACAATAGATACAAATGTACTGTTCAAGGGTTTGGTTAGCGTGTTCAGTCTGTCCATCAGCTTCTGGGTGATAACCAGAAGTAAAGTGAAGCTCCATATTGAGGGCCTTTGTAAGGGCATGAGTAAATTGGGAGACAAATTTGGAGCTGCAGTCAGAGGTAATGTGATTAGGAACACTGTGTTTGGAAAATACATGGGTAACAAATAGTTGGGCAAGTTTTGCAGAGTTAATGGTATCATATGTGGGAATGAAAATGGCTTGTTTGCTTACATGGTCAATGTCGACCAGAATAGTGGTGAATCCATCAGACTCTGGGAGTTGTTCAATGAAATCCATGGAGATAGAATCCCACAGATGCTCTGGTACAGGCAAGGGTTTGAGTAAGCCAAAATGGTGGTGTCTAGGTGTTTTGTTATGACCACAAGTGGTATAGGATTTGATGTAGTGGCAAACAAATTTATGCATTTGTGGCCAGGTATAATTCCGTTGGACTAGTTTGAGTGTCTGATTTTGACTGAAATGACCTGCCAAGATATGGTCATGATTGTTTTGTAGGACATGAAGACAGAGGTTGGTGGAGTCTGGGACATAAATGCAATTGTCAAGATGAAGTATTCCTGACTCATCCATGGACTACCAGGAGGAATTGGAAGGGGAAGAAGCAAGATGAAAGCCTTTGGTTGCCATGGAATCCACAGGCTGTGCTCATTTAATATCAGAATGTAACTGATCAACATCCATAATAGTGCTAGCATGGAGTATGGGACATTCAAGAAAAGTAGCATGGAGAGAAGCAGAGAGTTGTTCTTGAGTAAATACAGGACAGAAATTATGAGGATTGACTTGAGCATATTGACTATCCACCTCTTTAGGGTAGATGTCCCATCGTCTAGTGAGTGCATCCAGTTTCCCACCAAGTCTACCCAGTCAGAACTGGATTACTAGGTTGAACTGAGAAAGGTATTCGGATCAATGGACTTGTCGTCTGGTAAGGATCTTGGTAGTAGAGAAATACTCAAGATTCTTATGGTCAATAACAATGTCAATGGATTCTGTGGAGCCTTCAAGATAATGACACCAATATTTAAAGGCTTCAAAGATGGCTAGAAGCTCTTTATCATGGGTATCGTAGTTAAGCTCAGCTCTGTGGAGACTGCAGGACAAGAGGGAAATAGAATGGATCTCACCATCCTCAAGGTAAATAGAGAGGATGGCAGCAATAGCATAGTTGGATGCATTGGTTTCCATGACAAGTTGACAGTCAGGAATCCAGTGGGTAAGGATAGGAGCATGAGTGAAAGCCTATTTCAGCTCATTGAATGCGGCTAAGCACTTGTTGTCAAAATTCCACAGAATACCTTTGCATGTAAGACGTGTTAAGAGCAATACAATCTCACTGTATTTGTGGATAAAATGGCAGTAGAAATTAGTGAAACCAAGAAATGATTGGATATCTTTGACCTTCCATAGGACCAGCCAGTCCACAATGGCTTTAACTTTGTCTTCAGCCATGTGTAAGCCTTCAGAAGAGAGGATATAGCCTAGATATTCCACAGAATCCTGATGAAATTTGCATTTGGAACCTTTGCAGTAGAGCCCATTGGCTTGGAGTCTGCGTAGGACCTTACAAACATGTTTTTGGTGGGGATTGTTGGAGTAGATGAGGATATTGTCAAGGCAGACAACAACGGAAATGTCAAGCATATCAGAAAAGATGTCATTGACAAAGCATTGGAAGGCCATGGGAGCATTGGTAAGACCAAATGGCATAACATGCCATTCAAAGGAACCATAGCAGGTGCCGAATGTGGTTTTCCATTCATCTCCTTCAGCAATACAGACTAGATGGTAGGTGTGGCAGAGGTCAAGTTTAGTATACAAGCACATGGAATGCACAGAGTCAAGAAGGTTGGAAATGAGAGGAAGTGGGTATCTGTCTTTTTTTGTGATCTTATTCAGACTACAGAAATCAACACAGAGTTGGAGTTCACCCATCTTCTTTTTGATGAAGAGTACCAGAGCTCCATGGGGAGAGCATGTAGGGGAAATAAAGCCATTGTGAATGTTATCATCAATAAATTCACGCAGGGCTTTAAGTTCAGATTCTGAGAGGGAATAGATAGGACCAAGCAGAGGTGAAGTACCTTCCTCAAAGTTGATCTTGAGATCATAAGAGTGATGCTCAGGGAGTTTCTTGGAGAGGGTGTCACTGAATACATCGGCAAAGTGGTGATATTTGTCAGGCACTTCAGATAGATCCAGCAGAACCGTGGAAGCAGCCTGGCCACTAACACTTGGCAGAGAAGGTTGGAGTGTGAACTGTTGTGCACCCTCCTCTGCACAAGCTTGTATGAAAGCAGCCATGGAAATAATAGAGATCTTGGGTGCTGCTGATGCAGCAAATGAGCGAATGAAAGGGTAGGAATAGATAGGCTCATAAGGTGGCAGAGTTCATCAGGATTTCAAGGGATGTTTGGAGGATGGACAGGACCTGAAGGGTCCATGTGAGCTGAGACCAGAGGGTCAGCAGCCATGGGAATGTCTGAGGCAAGACCAGAAGGGTCTATGTGAGTTTGGGCTGAAGCACCAGAAGCCATGAAGGAAGATGCATCAGATAACTTTGAATGGAAAGTGATACTGTGTTCTACCCAGTCAATCAATGGATTGTAGCAGGAGAGCCAGTTGTATCCCAGGACAATATTACAGGATGAATCGAGACATGTGATGTAGAAGTCAATGGAAATAATATCCTCTGATAGAAATCATACAGAGAGAGTAATGGATTGGGAAATGTGAGATCCAGTGGAGCCATCAAGAAGCCGAAGTTGGATAGGAGGAATGGATTTGGTAGGGAGATCATGGTCCTCAACAAATTTTGAGTCAACGAAACAATGACTAGAACAAGAATCAATGAGTGCTAGAAAATGAAGGATGATAGATATGGAACTGCCATTGGGCTCCGATCCAGAGCTGACTTCAGAAGACAAGGATACAGTGAGTGAATGGTTGGAAAGAGCAGCACCATTGAGGGTAATGATCTCCATGGTGCAATGTCAGTCAATGCAACCCTGTCCTTGCATGGAGGAAGCAGGGCTGCTCTCTATTTTTCTGACTCTGATGGAGTCGAATCAGTAGATGCAGGAGGTTCAGAAACCTCAGCAGCATAGCCATGGGTGGAAGCCATGGCCTTGCACTTGTTGCAGTCCTCAGTCTTGTGCTTGCTACCACAGAACATGCAAAGGTTGTTTGTGTGGTGGCATTCCTTTTCCTTGGGCATGAGCTTGCCATCCTTGCCTAGCTTATCAGCATAGGGCTTCTTGGCAGTGCTGGAGGAATTGGAGGAAGTAGATGAAGCGGAACCCATGGAGCCTGAGTTAGAGGACCTTGGCACCATGGAATTGTATGAAGAGCTCAAGTTAGAACCTGAACCCTTAGGTTTGGAAGAGGAGGAGGAGGATGAGGGTTTATCTTGGTTTTCATGTGCAATTTCAGTCTTCTGAGTCCAATACTGCATTTCAAGTTCCTGTGCTATAGTCTGCATGTCATGGAGGTTATTAGGCTTACCATGGTGAGCCATATCATCCTTAATCTGGGTACAAAGGCTGTGGTAGAAAGCATGGCAGAGGGAATTGTCACCATAGTCTATGACAGCAGCATGCTGGTTGAAACAGACTATATACTTCATAATCCAGTCTCCATCATGCATGTGAAGATTTTCAAGTTCATCTTCAGCATCTCTGATGGCGTCGAATGGGCCAAAGTTAGTCCGGAGTTCTGAAAGGAAAGCAGCATAGGAGTATGCCCAAGCAGGAGGGTTGGTGTGGTTGGGATTGAGGATATCTGGTTTGAACCAGTTGAGGGCCACACCAGATGGTGTAGTTGACTTTAGTGGTTTCTGCATGGAAAGTGTCTGGCCTGTCATTAAAGTTCAACTGGAGGGAAACAATGAACACCTTCAATTTTCACAGGTCCGAGCCATCAAAGACATCAGGTTCCTTGACTTTGGTATGGACTGGCCATGGGAGAGGGTTGTTTACCTGATTGCTGAGACCTCAGAGGAGGTTTATGAAGTCAAGTATCAGGCAGGCATCATCATTGTTAGGAGTAGGGGGATTACCCCCAGGTCTGCCAGGGCCACCTGGATTAGGTGGACCACTAGAAGGGCGATTGGGACCCCATGACTGGTGCTGGTTGCAATTGCTAGGGGTGTTGGGTTCCTCATTGGAGTTGTCATCATCATCGCTGTTGTCTCCTTCATCAACAGGGAAGAGAGACTTAGATCAAGTCACTGGAGTCCATAGAGGGTCATTCTGATATTTGCCCCAGCCATTGGAAACAGCATGGTTGGTGACAAATGGATTTGAAGTCATGGTATCTGATTGATGAGCAGTAAAACCACTGTGCATGTAAGTTTCCCTATAGGAGTGATGTGAGGTAGTGGAGTCCATGCCAAAGAGATTAGAGTCTCCTTTGGATGTGGAGGCAGGAATATCATTCATGGTGAAACGAGATGGGATCATGTCTGAGGTGGACTGTTTGGTATAGGGTGGTTGTGTGGTTGTGCTAGACATGCCTAAAAATTTTAACTCAAGGGTTTGAGTTTGAATATACTGTTAGGATTGTGCCAATAGAAGAGAGAATGAATGCACACTGATGGTGTCCATGGGGTGCGTGGGCTTGGCGAAGCTATTAGCAATGGCACCCTTAGGTCAAAGCCCTAAGATAGATTACAGACAGAGTCCACGTGATGAAGATGAGTAGGATCAAGATGAAGTCAACAGAATCAGAATCTGCAGACTTGTAGCAAGAGATAGATTAGGCTTGAAGGCCAAAGTGAGAATGAGAGTATTGGGCTAAACCAAGTTGATATTCAAACTGAGGTATGTACAAGTAATTCTACAGTTTATATACTAGAGCAGAGTCCATGGATCAGACTTTAGAATGTTATGGACATGGCTAGAAGATAATAAGTCTGAAATATTCTGTATCTAGAGGAGTCAAGGATTCTGTGGAACCCAATATAATACCTACTTGGTACCATAATGGACTCTAGGTGTGATAAATGAATATGTGAAATTAGTAGGTGAAATAGAGATGAGATATGAAATAGAAACCAGGGTTCAGAATCTGATGGGATCCGATAAGTAGGTTGGAGCCATTGGGGTTGGCTAAGGTTGATGTCCATCAGGGTCCACAGCATGCTTGTTACATAAAGGAAAAATGCATTGTGCATCGTGGTTCAAGTCCATGTGATGGCATTAGTATCTCTTCTGTGGAATTTTTTGAATTCATCTCACTGATGATGTCATAGTCTCATTATGAAAAGGATTCCAAGGCTGATATGTCCCTATAACCATTCTGGTGAATGTTAGCAACATTGCATGGCAATTTAGGTCTCATGATTCGATTCTGTGTTGCAGACATTCAATGGATTACATAAACAATTGATTAGTCACACCTTGTAAAGTGTTTCTTTATTTCTAGGATCTATCCATCTGCCATTCGATGCATGCTTTTCAGTGTTGAATGAAATGGGCAGTCACAAAAATTAAACACCAAGGCACTAATTCACCTTCTACAGCTGATAGTCTGTCACAGGTCACCTGTGAAGATGTGCATGGTGTGCATACCTATGCATCCACACAAATGATACTGGCAAAACCACAAAGGCAATTGCTATGAACACTGAGGAATTGCAAATTGAACTGAGTAAAGCCATATTTCAGGAGTTGCCGAATGTTCTTCTTCCATTCTTTGCCTCCTACAATGTGGCGAGGTGTCTCTGTAGTTCTGAAGGTGCAACTATAGCCTGTCTCATCTTTAAACATTGGATCTGTAGGCCATAGATGCTCAGCCTGAATTATTTCTTGAGCAGTGGACCGGGTCGTACGCGAAGGGAAGACACGTTTGCGAGAGGGAAGACGATTCTATAGAATATGTATGAGTATGAAGTATTTATCTCAGTGTGAAGACGTTGGTTGAACACTGCTGTACCTATAGAATATGTATGAGTATGAAGTATTTCTATAGGTACGATTAGCAACAGTATAGTAGAGATATAATGAGTATATACGTACATCTCAGTGTGAAGACGTTGGTTGAACACTGAGATGTCACGACGAAAAAATATAACTAAAAAGGTAAGTGCCGGTAATCTAAAATTAGTCCGTGGCTTGCGGTCAACGCTCGCCATGCTCAACACTCCCCCTCGAGCTTGATCGCTAGCCATCGGAAGGTGCAAGACCCATCAGCGCACGAAATCGGGCAAGCTTGACCCGTTTCAGAGGCTTGGTGAATGCATCTGCAATCATATCGTCTGTTGGGCAGTACTTGATCTTGCTCTGAGATTTGGATACAGTCTGTCTGACAAAATGGAACTGGACATCGATATGCTTCGTTCGTGCATGGAAGGTGGAGTCTTTGGAGAGTACAATGGCACCTTGGTTGTCACAGAAGAGTGTGGTTGGCTGGGCAAATGGGTGGATCAATTCGGTGAGTAGCTTTCTTATCCATATCAGCTCCTTTGATGCATGTGTTAGGGCAACATATTTGGACTCAGTGCTGGACAGAGTGATGACTGGTTGCTTCTTAGAGCTCCAGGATATGATTCCGCTCCCTATGAAGAAGGAGTAGCCCGAAATTGAGTGCCTGTGCATCTGCTGAGCCCAGTCTGCATTGGAATAGCCTGTAACGTGCGTGCTCTTTCCTCCGAGAGTAAGATTGAAGTCCCAGGTTCCTTTTAGGTACTTGAATACTCGCAGGATGGCATGCCAGTGGGTAGTCCTTGGCTCCTGCATGTATCGGGACAGTGTTGACATGGCATAGGAGATATCAGGTCGTGTAGCGAGGGATGCGTACATGAGATGGCCGATTGCCTCGCGATAGAGGGAATGCTGGGCCTTTGGGAGTATGGTGGTGGATACCGAAGGTGAGTCGTAGCTCAGATCGATTCCTGGCTCCATGGGTGTGACGATTTCTCTAGCTTCGCTTTGGCTGGCCCATTCAACGATGCTGTCGACATATGCATGTTGGCCTAGGGTGATGGTCCTGGCCTTGCGGTTGCGGTGTACACTGATACCTAGCAGCCATTTGATCTCACCGAGGTCGGTCATCTCGAAGTGCTCTCTGAGCTGCTTCTTGATGAGCATTATTGCCTCTTTGGAGTCGGCAATGATGGTGAAGTCGTCTGTAGCAGCGGCAACGATGGTGTACCTGTCCTTGCTAAATTTATAGAACACTGCTTTGTCGGCCTGGCATATAGAGTATCCGAGAGCGAGGAATACTCGTTTCAGCTTCTGGTACCACTCGTGCGCGCCCTGTTTACTTCCGTACAATGGCTTATGCAGTTTACAGCATACTTTCTTTCCCTTGAGTCTGTCAGGGATTTCCCTGAAGTCCTCGTACATTGGCGGCAGCTCCATATACAGGGTTTCGTGGAGGTCGGCTTGGAGGTAGGCATTTTTGATGTCTGCTTGGTGTATTTCGGCATCCTTCTGAGCGGCTACAGACAGCAGTGCACGTAGGGTAGTTAGGCGAACTGTTGGGGCAAACGTTTCATGGAAATCAACACCGTAAATTTGAGAGAACCCCTTTAGGACGAGCCTGGCCTTATATCGTACGATACGGCCTTGATCATCTTTCTTGAGACAAAACGTGTACCTGTTTTTGGCGATGTTGACCCCAGGTGGAGTGGGGATTATGTCGTATGTACGTAAGCCTTCAACTTGGCTTAGTTCCTTCTCGACTGCATCCTTCCATTCCCATTTTTCTGGTCCCCTCATTGCTTCCTGTATGGAATCTGGTTCTCCATTGGTTGTGACCAGTGCCTCTTCAACTATGTTGGCAAACCACTCTTCGTCGCTTATCTCATAGTCCATTCCGCTTGGTTCAAGGCTCCCATCATCTTCAAGAACACATGCGGCGATGCCAGCAGCCTTCGACATTCGGTTGACATTGTAGAAGCCCTCTGGTTTGCGTGAGCCTCGTTGGGGTCGAGCTGGGGGGTCATCTTCATCAGGAATGTCCTCAATCTGGACTCTTTGCTGGTGCGGTGCAAGATTCGGACTTGATGGTGGGGTTGTTAAGGGTGATAGTGGTGACGGCGGGTTTTCTGAAGGATTTTGGGTGTCTGTGGGGGGTATTTGTGGTGCGGCAGGTTCGTTTTGCTTGTTTTTGGTCTCTTTTGGGTTGTTGCGAGTGTCGTCAGTAGCATGGAATCCATTGGGATTGATAATTGTTTCATACTCTCCCTCAATTTTGACGGTTTCTGTGCTCGTGTCTTCATCTTTATTGAAGTAGACATTTCTCTCGACGCTGATACGACGCTTTCCAGGCCAATAGACCCGGATGCCTTTTGACTCATCATCAATACCCACAAATCGTCCAGGATCAGCGCGTGGCTGTAATTTTCCCCGTCCGAGTTGCTTCACCCAGACAGTGCACCCGAATTCGTGCAGATTGGACATGTTGGGCTTCTTTTGAGTAGCCTTTTCATGTGGGGTCATCTTTTTGTCAGCGAGAGCGCTGTGGTGGAGCCGGTTTCTCAGCCAGCAGTGGTATGCTACAGCTTTGGCCCACAGGTAGTTGGGCATCCCTGCTGCGATTATCATAGCTTGGGCACCTTCAAGCACGGTGCGCATTTCTCGTTCCGTCATTCCGTTTGAGGATGGTGAGTCATGAACATTGAGGTGACGTATTGTTCCTGCAGATTTCAGGTGTCGTTTGAACTCCTCACTCGTAAACTCTCCTCCATGGTCAGACCCAAATATCTTCACGACATCTACTCCATGTTGAGCTTTCATCCAAGCCTCATGCTCCTTGTAGCAGCGTAACGTCTCTGATTTCTTCTTCATGAAGTATGGTAGACGCTCCCTTGTTGCGACATCCTTAAATAGTGCAAAGTAGCTGGAGCCGCCGATAGATTTCACTTCGGCTGGTCCCCATACATCTCCTGTGACCTTGTCGCCATATTTCTTGGCTGAGTCATTGTCACTATGGTTCGGAAACGGTTTTGTCGCAGCTTTGGCTTGTATGCATGCTGAGCAGAACTCTGGTTCAGAGTTTAAGTTGATGTTGGGGGCAATAATCTCCCCGTTACATATGCTCTGCTTCAGGGAATCGTGGCTCGCATGTCCCATTATGCGATGGAACTGTGAGATGCTGATTTGAGGGATAGCGGCGGCTGCTGCGAGGGGTTTGCTATGGTGATTGCTGGTGGAGCCCTGTACACGGTAGAGTCCATTGACTTTGGGCACGATCCCGATGACATGTCTGTCGGGCTTTGGAGTTTTGATGTAACAGTTTCCATCTTCAACTGTAAGTGAATAGCCTGCTGTATCGAGACAGCTGACTGATATTAGCGTGAACGCTAGGTGTGGGGAGTAGTATGTATTGTAGAGGGTGACCTTAGTTGCCGGCTTTCCATGACCCATTGGCAGGTACGTGACATAGTCTCCTCTGCCGGTGGCATTGAATGAATGTCCATCGGCAGTGCGGATGGGTGTCGGCTTGATGTCCATGAAGTTGATCATTTTACTTCGTGCAGGTGAGAAGTGGCGGCTAGCTCCCATGTCAACGAGTTTGCCATCATAGGGTATGCCTGAGGCAGCTAATGCTTCGGCCTGGGCTTGACAGTCAGTTGTGGCAATGAGTTCCACGTTTTCGTCATCAATTATTGTAGCGAAGCCGTAGCTTTTGACTTCAGAACTCGAGGACTGGCCTGCAACATTGGCTGAGTTGCCGTTTTTCTTCTTCTGGTCCCAAGGTGCTTGGCCCTCTTTGCCTCCTCCCTCACGGTAGCAGTCATCTACAATGTGGTTGTCCATTCCGCAGTTTGTGCAATGCTTCTTTTTCTTATCCTTTGGGTCCTTTCCCTTTCCCTTTCCCTTTCCTTTTCCCTTGTCCTTTGCAGCCCTAGCACTTGCTGCAAGAGCGGAGTTTTGTACTCCTTCGTCAATATTCTTTTCGACTCTCATCTCGTCAGCAGCTTCCAAGATTTCTTGGATAAGGACAGCGCTTGTTACTGGCTTGCTGGCCATCTTGGATGCTACGCTGAGTGTCTTGAGGACTGGGCGGTAATTGGGAGGTAAGGATTGTCAGATATATGTGCAGAATGACTGGTCGGTGATCATTGTACCCATTCCAGCGAGTTCTTCACCCATGCGTTGCATGTTTGCGAGGTGTGCACGGACATCACCGTCCTCTGGGCAATGAGTGTTTTGCAACTGCGAGATGAGATCCTGCTGGACAAGGTCCCCTTTGGTCTCGAAAATGGCTATGATTGCACCCCATACGTGCGCTGCACTCGGCTGGTTTTTTATTTGCATGAACGTAGAATTTGCATGAACGTAGAGTTTGAGACCGTCTCGTAAAAGATCTCTCGCATTGAGGCCTCCTTCTGATTGTACTCGTCCTGGAGCTTGAGGTGTTTTTCGAGCTCGTCATCAGACAGTGGTGCAAGTTCTCCCGGCTTGTAATAGTCTCCATTACTCTCAGTGAGTTCAGCTGGCTTCTTTGCGGTTCCAGTAAGGTGATGTTTTAGTCCCTTTGAGGTTGCCGCGTTGGGTATTCGCTCTTTGTAGAGGATCCAGTTGCTCCCGTCATCTTTGAGCCGGGGCAGGTTGAGAAGCTTCACTGTGGAGGTTGTATTCATATCGCCGGGGCCCATAACCTCTTGAGCAGTGGACTGGGTCGTACGCGAAGCGAAGACACGTTTGCGAGAGGGAAGACGATTCTATAGAATATGTATGAGTATGAAGTATTTATCTCAGTGTGAAGACGTTGGTTGAACACTGAGATGTCACGACGAAAAAATATAACTAAAAAGGTAAGTGCCGGTAATCTAAAATTAGTCCATGGCTTGCGGTCAACGCTCGCCATGCTCAACATTATTGCCTGCCTTTTTTGGTGGGAGGCTCCTGTGGCTGTGCATATTTTTAACCATGGTCCTTTTATTTATATGTGCTTATGTTTGGGTATTGGGTAGTTGCCAATTTGCTCTATGCTTCCTTCCCCCAATGATTAATGTGTCTTGCTATTCATTGATAGCCTCTCTGGAGGTGCGACTGTGACTGCATTGGCTCTGACCAGTACCTTTTCAATATGGTTCTGGTTGGCCCCATAGCCATAGCTTTTCAGCCTAATGATTGTGCACATGTGAGGCTTCTGAGACTCTTCAAAGCTTTGTATGTGCTTACGCTTGAGGACAGTACAAGGACTCCCTCCGCTTCTCATAGATCAAGGAAACATGGCCTTGAACTCACTCTCTCACAGATTTGTGTTCTGTCTGGACTATTGAACAGAGGGCAGGTGTTCATGCAGCTGGAGATGTATCTGAAGAAGCAGTGGTAGTAAAGAGACATACATTCGTCACTCCAATGGGTTCCTCAAGCGAGCATACAGAGTAATGTGTTGATAGAAGCCAGCCAAGGTCCTTTGATGGGAATTGCACATGCATGATTGGGCACATGGTATGCCATTGTTCTCAAGCTAGATTGCTGTGTGCTGACCATTGGTTTAGAGATGCTGGTGGCTCCCTAGCCATTGCATAGTGATGTTTCAATGACCAGAACACCATGAATGTAGCCCTTCCTTCCTAGTCCTGTCCTGCGTCTCAGTATGTGTAATATTCCATGCCAAAGCTGCCACATCACATAACAAACTCCATACTCAGGTCTCTAATAAAGGTTTGTTACCGGGGGTAATGAGGAATAGAAATGAGGTATACCACCATTGTCCAACATTTACAGCCAAAGAGCGAAGATAAGGCACTTCAAAGATGCAAGGGGGATTCAAGAGTTCTTAATATGTAGGTCTCCTTTGCTCTCATCATGGGTAATAATTATCTGTGCCTTGTAGATTACTGCAATTACAAGGTGTAGGATATCGCAATGCTCACAGATGAAAGTCCAGATCCACATCAGTGGTAATGGGGAGTATGGAGGGCTGGTCTTGGAGAAGCTGATGCTGTCCTTGTGGTCATGTACTCAATGGAAGGAAGAGGATGAGAGCTTCCTTAAAGATGTACCTCTGGCAAAGGAGCAGTCCACTACTTTCTTTTAGTATCATAATCCGCTATCTCAAAACCATGTCAGGCTCTGTATGGTCCTCAATTAATGTACCAGCCGAGCATCTTCCAAATGTCATGGCTCTCCTGATATAACAAAGAAAATAACCCCACTTGGCAGTCCATATCACCTCGGAAGTCCTCCTCGAACCACTCTAGTGCAAACAGTTTCCAATGCCTCAAATTTCCCCTTTCCTGCAGACTCACACCCTCAACAATTATCTCCTGCATCCCAATCACACTTATCCTGAAGATGTGGACCGGGTTTCAATGGACTCGTTTCAGGAGCACTGACGACTAAAAAGTTTACGTACCTTTATTCTGAGTGCTGCATACAAGACCCTGCAGTAATGATTTAAAAACTAATATTCTGCTCTGCGCCCATGGAGCTGCATTTATTTATATTCTACGATGCAATATGATATTCTAGGATATGGAAAAAGGAAATCTAATGTCCGAACGAGAGGGATAACTATACTTAATTTAAAGAAACGGAATCAAGCCTTGAATTAGTAGGCTGGTACATCATGTACCTTGATGTTCTTCTCCACATAACTCCCATTATCACTTCCACAATGATGAGAAAGATGCCGAGGCTCCCTCCCACCTGTTGTCAAACCGAATCCATCGCCATCTCCCACAACACCCTGCTCAAGTCCAACATAATCATATGAAAACTCGCCCATATCATGGTCATCCAGCCCACTGATCTCCGTCTCCTCTGATCCTCTTAGTCAGCATCCTGGGATGAAGTGCATGATCCACAATATGATGGTGGTCATCACAAAAGTGTATGCAACCCCAGAGACGCTATCAGCGAGCTGGTATCCCAATTGGATGTAGTGGTGGTCGATCCATCCACTGTCTATAACGGAGATACCATCGAATCTGGCTATGGATGCTTGAGCAAAGAGGGCAGTGAGGACATTCTGAGGACACCCCCAATACCATGAGATGCCCAGATATCCAGGGTATCGTCGTACCCAAATGTGTACTTGAGTTGGGTCACAAAGTTGCAGCAAGTACCAGCCATGACGCCGAACAGGACAGCGGCAGCTAATGAGATAGTAAGAATGGCGGAAATGAGGCATAGATAGAGGAATACTCACAGGCTCCAACAAATCTGCAAGCAGGGGTGATAGTGACCAATCCTGAGATAGCACCCAAGCAGAACCCGATGGCTGACCACTTCCTCTCAAGATGATAGTCCCAGAGCATCCAGGTCAGACCACCCATGCTTGCAGCCAGATTTGTCATGATACATGCATGAGTGGCTCGGAGGTTTGCGCTCAGAGCGCTTCCCCCATTGAATCCAAACCATCTGAACCACAGAAATACAACTAAGTCACAATCAGCATCGAGCTAGGCTTCTATGAAAGAGAGCATACCTCCGAGAATGGCATATGTCGTATTATGTGGCTTATACATGAGCCTCTCCATTCCCCAGTCCTTACACTTGCCGAGATACATGCTGATAGCGAGCGCCACCATGCCAGAAGTAATATGTACTGGGGTGCCCCCTGCAAAGTCCAGCCCACCCATAACGAATGACCAGCCATTTGCTGACCATGTCCAACATGTGACCAGGTCATACACAAGCATTGACCACATGAATACGAAGATAGGAACTGGTGCTAGACGTCTGCGCTCTGCTAGGGCTCCGAGGGCGATCATAGGTGTTGCAGCGGTGAACATGAGCTGGTAGAGACAAAAGACAAGGGCAGGAAGTCGGGCTGTTCCCATTGATGGCATGTCGAGCACACCTTTCAAGCTAAAGTATTCTGGAAATGGTGAGAAGGTATGAGGTTGTTGAGGGTGATCTTAGACATACTGAGGTCACCAATGTAAGCACTTCCAGTCTTGCTAAAGGTGAGGGAATATCCCCAGAAAAACCACTGTCCGAATGTCAGCATGATATAAGGGTGACAGGTTAGTCTTACACACTTGGAAGGATACCATGGCAAGGCAAACAAGACTCAGGTAGATTTGGCTAAGCGCATTCTTTCACCTGAGTAGACCAGAATACATATATCCAAGTCCGGGGATCATGAGCCAGACAAGCGCCACGCAGGTGAGCATCCATGTGATGTCACCATTGTTGTACACGGACACAACTCCATCAGCATCAGTCGTGATAATGGATCCAGCTGTGAATCACATTAGCTAGAGGATACAACGAAAGGGAAAGGATACTAACAAGCATCGTAAGTGATGTTCACCATCACAGAAAAGTGAAGAGAAGAAGATAAGAGAGAAAAATGGTTTCTATGATCGGGCAGGCTTCTTTATCGCACACAGGGGCTTGGCATTCCCCTGGGAAAATGCGAATCATATGGAACACGTTGACGATAACAGGAGCACCTCTTCTAGCATAGGGACTGGTAAGGAATGAAGCGGTTGCCCTTGTCATATGCCTTAGAGGCAGGTAATAATTCGTTTCCTCAAAGGGAATGCGACTTTAGTTGCCGGAGGAAGGGGAAATGATGCAAAATCCATGGAGTTACGAGCCTGGGAGATATATCCATATGTATCCATGTAGATAAGGCTGCCGACGCCATTATCGTCTGCTGCGGATACAATCAAAATGATTCATGGTACAGCCGTGGCGAACATGCTGATAAGGAAATCGATTTGCCACAGTGAGTGTAGGACGCAGTCTCGACGGCCTAGAGACTTGTGAGAATTCTCATCATCAAGAATGAAAATGAGCCACACAATATTAGTGACTATAAACTTCAGAAAAAGGAAATCCTGCTGTTAGAGACATTCAGCAGCCATGAGAGAAAAGGCTGAAAACCATAGATTCATAGGCTTGAAGACAGGGGGGGTCAGAAAAACCAGGGGGAATGTGCTTGATGTTATCATTGGAGGAGACCAGGCTGAGTTGAGAGACAAATCGCAGCAAAGAGAGGTGGGGCAGTGGTTGCAGGGTAAAAGTGCCCGGAAAGAGCTGAATAACTGCAATCGGCTCGCAGCAACCACTTGTTTCCTCCGCTCTCCCAACTTGTCTCTGAAATCTTACCATTAAGGAGGACAAAAACTCGATGAGTTCATGATATAGTAGTGCTACGTAGGCCTTTCAAGTCATGTCCGTTGGACATAACCGATATGACCACAATCTCTGCAATCCATCGCATATTGTTCATACACTAAGTATGTGATTTTTTTTTTTTCACACTTCGGAGCCTCGATGAAGTGGGAGTCATTGACCTCGTTTGATAGCCTGGAATTCTTTTTTTGAGGCGGGAAAGGAACATTGGACATTTCCAGTCTGGGAGCAAATTGAATAGTGATGTCGCAATGCCGTAGCATACGCATTGCACCAACTAGTACGATCACAATCTCTGCTTTCTGTCGCATGTTGCTCACGTACGTGATTTTTCAGACTTTGATGCCTCGACAAAGTCAGAGTAGCTGACCTTGTTGGATAGCCCATATGTATGTATTTAACTGATATGGCGCAGGAACTCAGCCCATTTTGAATCTGGGAATAAATTGAATCGCATCGGTGTTGCAACAGATGGTCAGCACACGTTGGCGATTTGAATCATTGGCTGGTCCATGGAGCTAGTATTTCATGAAAGACCAGTCTGTCATCAGGAAATTTAGGAATCCGAACCTGCACGACGGATCAATCATGGATTATCGATAGATCAACTAAATTGTCGGGGGAAAGGTACTCACACACTGATTGTGTCTTTTCTAATTCTGCTCACGAAATGTTCAGCATGACCCACGGTGTAGTAACAGACTATACTGTACCCTACAAGTCCGTGAGAATATATGGAGGGTACCATAACATCATGGGAATATATGCACCCACAGTGCTAACCAAGCACCTCTCATGCTATCACACTAACTTGGACCGGCCGAGATGGATATATATGACCTATACCATCCCTCTAAACCATAGGAATCTAGTTCCTTTCAAAGGTCAGCTGGATAATCCCCTTCCGAGTATCTACTTACAATCCTTCTTGCATAGAGGACGCCATGAGTTATAGCTACTACCACAACCGCCGACCCCGTCACAATGTTGCCTTCCCTAATGGATATGGCGCTGTCCCTACATCGACCCAATCGATGCACCACAACACGGTGTACCCCACTTCTCATGGAGATCCTCCCCCTCATCAGGGACACCACACCACAGCTGTGTACCCACTGATCCCTCCCCATGCTCTGGTACACAGCACCCCGAATGATAATCACACCCAAGGCTCGTCAGCTCTCCACCGCTCATCCTCTTGTGTTTAGCCTAGCACCGCTCTCGTCCCTTACCTTGCCATCGCTGCAAGGAACCGCACTGCTTCCCATGTGACCGATCCCCACAGTCAGTGACAAACCCATTCCTCTGCTGTTGTTCCTTGCACTGAGCGTCCACCCACTGCTTCGAACAGTCGGAATACCATCCCATTTCCTCGCCAGGACCCTCACAACTGCCAGCAAAACCTGGGTGCTTCCCAACCTGCTCAGCTATGCGCTGCGGCGTCCGCTCCTCGCCAGCGAGCTCCAAGAGACCATGCCCCCTCAGAGGCAAGCACTTCCTCCGCAGACGTTGTTCATGTCCATACTGATGGTATGAATGTTCGCAACTACTATCACCACCGTTAAATTGAGTATGGATATACGTACCTTGTATGTATGACTGGTAATAATCTGGGCCTTTCCCTCCAATGTTGACGATTTTTCATTGAATAATGTTGAATGAGAATCAAGGAAGCTCGCTCCTTGGGTTTTATGTGATTGGCGTAATAAGAAGGGTGAAGCAGCTGTTCACAACATTGCATTAATAACTGTCGGGACCCTTGGAATATTGAGCTAAATCAGAATTAGTGAGCAGAGGGCGAGGTAGATTGTAAGCTTAGGATGTGTATATGGTATTTGAATGGAAGGTATTTCAAGGTGTGTTGTAGCTATGTTAATGGAATGGCTTCAAGAAGAAATAAGGTATGGTAGTACTGGTTAAAAGCTGTCTTAAAATGGATGCTCAGAGGAAGAGCTCGTAGGGTTGCTCTGAGAAGTGCGTAAGCTCGCGGTTGCTATGTTCAGTCTAAGATAAGGAGGTAAAATTAGATGTATTACGGGTTGGTACTCGACCCGTTGTATAGTACGAAAGCTTATAACTAGTATGTTCTACAATATTTTAGGTGTTTCGAAGGATTGTGAGTGCTCAAGTAAATGGTAAAGAAAGTGCTAGACTTCAGTAGAAGAGGGAACTAAAGAAGAAGGGAATTTACTGATCCGAGTCGCATCGGATTAATCCATAACAATAACTTGAGAAGCAGAAGAAGCACAGCCTTTCTTTCATTGGTGTATTTCAGATCCCTATGCACCAGACCTTGTTGTTCGTAGTCAACACAACTCATATTTTTTGATATCATATCATTCCTCTGGTTGGTCCCTGCTGTATTTCTGCTCTATCCATCCAGCTGAACTGAGACAATAGTGCTAATCATCTTCGTCATACTCTTCACTATCATAGCTTAAATATGCTTGTGCAACCCTCCAGTGTATGACCTCCTCCCATATATCTTTCGCAAGCATTGTCTGCCACCGCAGATCGTTCATAGATGTGACATCATCGCCATCATCATCCAACCCCACACCAAATTATTCCATCATCTTCAAGATGGCATTCTAAAAGGAGGAGTATGGACGAGAAAGAGAAGACATTGTCATTTACCCTGGCTATGTCATTCATAGGAACGGGCTATGCTGTCAGACATCATATTGCCAGTGATTCAAGTTCAGTGTGAATGCGTCCATAAAATTTGGTGACAATCATGAAGATCTTTTTCAGATGAGGGAGACAAGACAGCGATTGAAGCAAAGACAGATGCACAACAACGAACTGATAGTTACTAGAAACACCTTGATAAGATCAGATCTCGTGGGTCGTCGTTGTCAATTTGATACCCACGTGGAAGCTTAGCCACCAACCACCAGCATACTTTCATTCGAGTCCATAATTTCGCCTTATCCAGTGATGGTGCCTATGAATATCGCATTACCTATTTTTGAATGGGCACATCTTGCATGGTCCTAACTTCCGTGGAACAGAAACCTACGCACTGATTCTTGATCAGTTGGCCGGAATAAATGGAGGGTACATAGAACAGCATAGCTGTCATAGTGGAAATCAATTGGATCATAGTAAGCTGTTCCAGTTCAGTATTTCTTCCAGTTGCGATATTAACAAATTCGAGTAGTCATCTACACTGTAACACAGGAGACAATGAATGTGACGTCCATTTGCGAGCAGCAGAGATGCTAGACACCTAACATACAGGGTCTGGGAAGTGCTCTATCCCTCCTCCTCTCGATGCGCATGTACACCCTTCAGAATGGGGCATGTACTAACAATGACCTGATATCAGATGAAGGCAAATGCTGGTGAAGTATTGCAAATATTGGAGCTAATGTTTATTCCTAGATTAACTTATGTACGGCAATTCAGTTGTCGTCCTTTGCATTGTCAAATTTCTCAAGCCCAACATACACTGTGTTGTATCCTATTGACAGTACGTATTCCAGCTCAATCAAGAGAGCATCGATTCCTAAGTCCTTTCCTACGAAGACGGAAGACATCGAAGGCAATACTGTGTATTGACTCACTCATGAAGACATCATCCTTTGTCCGGGCAGTGCTGTCGGAAGCCATAATGTCAATGATCCGAGTCCAGTGCGAATGCGTCCATAAAATTCGGTGGCAAATCATGAAGATATCTTCAGATGAAGCAGACATGACAGCAATTGAAGGAAAGACAGATGCGCAATGACAAACTGATAGTTAGAAGAAAAACCCTGATGAGATTAGATCTCATGAGTTGTCTTTTTCAAATTTGATACCCACATGGAAGCTTAGCTACCAACCACCAGCACACTTCCGTTCGAATCCACAATTTCGCCTTATCCAGTGACGGTGCCTATGAATATCGCGTCACCTATTCTTGAATGGGCACATCTTACACCATCCCAACTTCCATGTGACAGAAACATACATTGGCAAGCTCGAGATGTCTCAGTAGAGTCATCCATCTCTATGGCCTGCAAGCTTCCATACTCATGACCGTTTTTGGTTGAGAGACAGCACATCGCCAGGGAAATATGGAGGAGGTTATGAAGTTGTTCATATGGAGCTCCTTGTGTCTCGAAACTCATCCTCAAGCAATGTCAATAGAATATGGCATGCTTTGCTGCAGATTATACCGGGTAACCGGAGGACATAGCAGGATTCGTCCTCTTATTTACCTTCGAAAGAAGCGCATGATATGACATGTGGGAGCCTTTCCTCTGTACCCTGGCATTTGACATTGATATGTTGGGTTTGTAGTGCCAACCATGCATTTCCATCTAAAATTCTGTCCCATCTTCATGCTGTGTCAGGCTGGAACCAGACATAGTAGGGAAATAGGGGAGAAATAGTGCATAGGATTAGGCTAGCATATTCTTGGACTGAAGGCAGTGTAAAAACACAGGATGAAACTTGTTTGTGCAGGAGGAAACCTGTCTGCATGGGATGAAACCAGCATGCGCAGGATGAAAACAGTGTAAACAGCACTGGATTGACACAGCTGAACACTGGATTGTACAAATCATAGGACAAACAGTAGAATAGTATAAATATGTGAAGTAGAAGTAGGAAAGAATAACGACGATTACACCACAGATTACACACCACACCAAATTTCAAGACCTGAATATTTCAAGCCTTACAAAGATGACAAGAACTTAACCTTTCTCTCTCAAGCCTTATTCTCATTCTCGATATTACCACTCTCAAATTCCAACACTATTATCATTCTCAGATCCACAAGCACTCCAAACAGCTATTCTTGACCATTACCAAACACCCACACCATTCCATTCTTGATATTACCACTCTCAAACACCAGCTCTATTACAATTTACCATTCTTGGATCCACATGCACTTGAAACAGTTATTTTTAGCCATCTCCC
Source organism: Armillaria mellea (assembly GCA_030407055.1). Classification (NCBI taxonomy): domain Eukaryota; kingdom Fungi; phylum Basidiomycota; class Agaricomycetes; order Agaricales; family Physalacriaceae; genus Armillaria; species Armillaria mellea. The sequence continues at coordinate 44,190 of JAUDZF010000042.1, read as the reverse complement.
AAACAGCCACACTATTCCAATCTTGATATTACCATTCTCGACTACCAGCACTATTACCAGCCTTGTTTCCACACACACACACACACACACACACCCAACTGTTATTCTCAATCACCAGCACTATTACCCTTCCCAGAATACACACACACTCAAAACAGCTATTCTTGACCACAGATCAAATATCAGTACTACTCCCATCCACGAAATTACTATTCTCAGATATCAGCAATATCCCCATTCCCAGCCATTCACACAGCAAATAGCTATTCTCAACCACCTCTCAAATACCAGCATTGTTACCTATTCTGCATTCACATACACTACAAATAGCTATCCTTGACTCCAAACCCACATCCTCATTGCTGACTATTGGCAACATTACCAATTCTGAACACAATTATCCCCTTTCACATAACACCCACACACACTACCTACTACCCATACCCTCCATTTTCTACCACCACATCTCAATCTACCATCCTAGCAACTAGATTTGATTTGACCATAGCATTCGTGCTTGACCCCTTCGAACTACAAACAGCAGTACAGACATCTGAGCTGTACTGAAAGGGAATTCGCCCAGTCCCAAATCCCGCTGACAGCTGATTGTGGATCAGTTGGTTGGAATAAATGGAGGGTAAATAGAACAGCATAGCTGTCCTATTGGAAATCAACGGGATCCTGGATCATAGTAAGCTGTTCCAGTTCAGTGTTTCTTCTGATGTGATATTAAAAAATTCGAATAGTCATCTACACAGGAGACAATGAACACATCCATTCATGAGCAGCAGAGCCGCTGGACATCTAATATACAGTGTCGAACTCGGTGGGAAGTGCTTTATCCCTCCCACTCTCGACACGCATTTACACCCTTCAGAACGGGGCATGTACTGACAATGACCCGATATCGGATAAAGGCAAATGTGGGCGAAGTATTGGAAATATCGGAGCTAATGTTTATTCCTAGACTACCTTACGTATGACAACTTGGTTGTCGTCCCTTGCATCGTCGAATCTTTCAAGCCCAACATACACTTTGTTCTATCCTGTTGACAGTACGTATTCCAGTTGAGTCAAGAGAGTGTCGATGCCTAAGACCTTTCCTACGAAGATGTAAAACATCCAAACTGATGCTGTGTATTGACTCACTAATCCTGTACCTGCTGTCTCCCTCGAGCGTTGTATCCCGCATACCTTGCAGCGACTAGGAAGGGTCTCAGTTTCGAAATACAGCACAACAGAGGAGCTAGGAAATGATTTACATCAGAAGGAATTCGCAATTGTGTCTACCAGTCCGAAAACTCAGACAAAATAAGTCTACCCTGGGCTCTTGTTTATATGATTGGAATCTGAGACTGATAGCAACGACGGCAATACTTATGCGATGGCCTATTGTTCTACCTTACGCTGTCGACAGGCTATGCCATCATAATTTTAAGCAGTACAGTTGGGCCCTTTAAAATCTACTGAAGCTCGCAGCTCAACATTCTTTGACCTCCCTAATTCTACATTCCCATAAAATATTTCTCAATGCTTGACACTTCCAGTATCACTTTCCAAGCTGCTGGGGTTATCGCACTCGTAAACATCTCCCCAGTCATAGTCCGGATGGCTCTTCTCGGAACCGCTACGTATTTGGATGCTCTAGTCATCGCTCCAGGCATGCACTACCAGCAGGCCACGAGCGAGATCAATTGTGGAGAATTCCCCATCACTGGTGCCATGACCACCAGATACATCTTCTGCATCGAAAATCCCGCCATTGTACATTATCTACAAAGCATTGGGGTTACTGGCCACCTCGTCACTGCCCACGTCTATCCACACAATATCCTATCCACAGAGAACATTTTTCTCCAGCATTACTTCATTGCTGGTGTTCCCGCCGCTCAGTTGTACACTCTCTGTCCAGTACTGGCAATTATCGCTGCAGTCTCGCTGGCTCGGATCCAAGATTGGTGGGGCCTCGGAGTTTTGGGAGGATTTGTGATGTCGAGGTTCATCAATATCGTCATTATCAAATGGAGGGAAGAAAATGGGTGGAAGGGTCAGAAAGAGCCAGGCACACAGGGTGATCTATTCATACTGCTTTGTCATGATCGTTGGGTACGCTTGCAGGGCGCTGTCGACGATCTCAAAGCTGTAGCATCAGGCCAGTGGCTGCAAGATATGACCGCATTAGAAAGCTTCGCTATCACTTGTGCCACGATGTTGGTTTTTGCATCCGCTGCTCTTGCTTTCAATGCTTCGACAGTCGGGAACATGCTTATAGCGTCCTTGCTTTTGTCTATGGCCGCTCTCTTGACAGTGTGCAACTCATCAACTCAGTGTCTGCAGATCTGTGATCGGGTTATTCGAAGAGTAGGGGCGTCAAAGAAGTACAAGCGGAGGTTGGCATTGGCGAATGAGCTGATTGCTGAGATGGGCGGTCGAAATGATTGGGCCATTGGTATGGGTTTGGTGCTTCCCAGGTCTGGTGAAGTAGGGATGGTCAATGTTTGACAGTTGGATATCTGTTCCATTTCGTGTAGGTCTTGTGGATGGGCAGCGACTGACAACTGTGCCATTCCATTTTTAACTTTACTATGTGTTCTTTGATGATCTTTGGACAGGGTCAAGTTCAATGTATCACAATTTCCCAGTATTGGTAGATTGTGTCTCCCCTTCATTAGGATCCCGATTAGTTGAATTGTTTTCTAGTTGTAGCCACTCATTCAGCATGTCTTTTTCCTGTAAATATTCTGATCAATTCGTTGAAGGCCGCTGCCAAGCATTCTCAAAATCCTGATGAGCGATGAAACGAATGACTCGAGGGTTTTTGTTCACCTAACGGTGGAAGTATTTGGATGAGCGGACATGCTATGACCTACTGAGTACATCAATTTGAAATTGAAATTCCAAGATCGGCTCGGTGCCGCAATTGACTCCGCCAATCATCTTTCCTTGCAACAGTCACCATCTCTTCACCTCTTTGACTAGTTCTCCGATATAGCCACTCCGATGGGCAGAAAGAATATTAGGTTCAGGGCGACTGTCATTCATGAAGCAGCTAAAATCGTGCAAGCTCGCTTTGGCCACTGGGGAGTTCAATCAGCTGTTGGTTCTGATCTCGCTTGGTATGTCCTGCTGGATTTACCTAGCGCTATACAGCAGGCAAGCATGCAATTATTATACAAAAGGCTACATTCTACAGGTTTTATTTATCTCACTCTTTAGTGAAAAGTGGTCATTTATATTCAACGGCCCCAAGAACACATACTACCACTGGCACAGCACTTAACTGCGACTGACTCCAGATTTTCAATTTTGAGTAAGACACCAACTATGATGGTGTACACTCACGATATTCTCCACGATGGCTGGCCACTCAAAAAACGGAGTTGTGATATGACCTTTGTCAGCACCGACTGGAGCCGCCTTAGCATGGTGAAAGATATTGCATGTCTACCATTCAAATATCTTCTTTTCCAGCACATGGAGACATATTCGGAAATTGCTTCAACCAACAAACGTGAGCACCAGATGTTTCAAGACGTCGCCGCTTTGAAAGCCTACTTGGCCTCTACGACGTCGATATGGACAGGCCATGTTGAGTCACAGGACCAAGGCATCTTTGATTTGTTTTTTAAGGTTTTGTGTACCGTCATCCCTGATGCAAAGAAAACTTTTGATGCCCTTCATATTTTCCCATCGCGACCACGAAGTCAGGCAGTAGCCAAGCTGGCATCACGCGTATTCAATGTGAATATCTTGACTCCAGTGATGTCACCTGCCAGTCTGGTGATTCCAGCGCTAGGATCTTGTGCTGTGGTATTTCGCACTGTGAAAGAAGCAACTCGCATTTTTAGAGAAGCACAATACACATTTGCGATCTTAGGGAGTAGAGCTTGTTATCTCTATGGAAACGGACGCTTGCCCAATGTAAATTGTACCTCTCTGCCCATCATATACAAGCATTAACGAACCAACAGGACGTCGACATTCTGATTTCGTCGCATACTTGCAATTTAGAATCGATAAAGGCATTCCTTGTTGCTAAGAACCCAAATCGTTTCTATCTTGTGGATGCGAAAACACCTGGAGCTACGTGGAAGGTACTGTGGTACCACGATCGTGGTTTAAAGGGGAAGTTGAAGAAGACGAAGGTCGATATCCTAAAACCAGGGGTGTTACATCTTCTGATGATATTTTCCGAGGCTATTGTGGATATGCAGGGCATACCGGTCATTCCTATGTCAATCTTGCTGCCGCATAAGCTTCAAGGGTGGAGGGATAACATGAATTCCCCTATACCCCGTCTTCGGAGCAAGCAGGATGCCAATGCAGGAGATATATGTTCGCTGTTGAGGATTGCTGTGGGGAGTATGAGTACAGAGGAAAAGACAAACTCAACGTATTGGAAACGGTTCGCTCTGGAGCGATTTGATGAAGAATTCTGAAGCGAAACAGATCGTCGGGTGAGGTTATTTTGTTCGAAATTTCCAGAGTACCGGGAGATGTGGAAGATGCTCGGCTGGTAGACTTGACTGTCCCATTCTTTCTCATGTGCAATATTTCCCACCCGTTCTGTGATTCTGTATTCATTGTAAGGTAGAATCCAAGGATTGGTCTTTACCTACAATCTTTATTTAAAGTTTTTTCAAGGATTCTTGCTCTTTATCAGCATATCTGTGCCATTCCACTATCCTGGTCGTCTACTTTCGATGTCTCACTTCACTGACTTCACCCCGCAAATAGTGATGTACAAACGGGTTAGACAGTGTATTGTAACCGTCTTTCAGTGACAAAGTGCATCATCGGACTCATCGCCAAACTCGACAGTATCATGTGAGTACCCACATAAAGAATACTCACAAGCAACACGTAAGTCGATCTGACTCTCCTTGATACCAGCATTTGTATTCGATGTGAGTGACATATTCATGTTGCATGGATCCCCGTTACCGGACATTGTACAAAGATTTGACGTAACAAACTAAAATGACAATAATAACTAAAAGACAACGATGCACTGCTCCTTTGCGAGTGTTGAGTCTTCAAGGAAGCTCTCATATTTTTCCTGGTATTGACCACCTGACCACAGGGACAAAGTGAAAGGCTGGCCCAACATACTTCCCATTGGCGACTCCCAGCTCCACTCGATTCCGCAAGAACGATAACACCTCCAAGCACATATAAGTGTCCACTTCGATTGAGAGTCTCTTGAGTCCGAACAGGTTGAAAGCCCCACTTTTCTCTCCCTTCAAATCCGTGACCGGGTAGTTCATGAACCTCAGGAAAACTCTACATCAAGAACAGCCCTGTTCCGGATTCAATGTACCGCAAAGGCACACATGTTCCAGTGTGTGGAGAGACGTCAGTTGACGGATGAACTGCAGCATCAGAGGCAGGGATTCCTCAACAATCCTCCCCTCTCTCACAAGAGCTGGATCAGGAAAGACCATGTCACCAGAACAGGTGACAGAGACTTTGAGCTCGTGCAGATCGTCAAGAGGGAGATACCTCATCAAACCGATGACAATTTCGGTGTCTGAGTCGCCAAGAGGACATCTGAGGGTAAGTTTTCGATGTGCAGGGAAGGTGAATGCTTGGATGACAAAACGGACTTCGTCGGGGGTGAGGTTGCCAATGCTTAAAGTATGAACATGAGGGAGAGTCAACCGAGCTTTGGCGGGATGTAGATCAGATGGTTTGGCCCAAGTGACGATGTTGGTGAAGATTTGACAGAGAGAACTATGTCCATTCTAAAGGAAACCCGGAGGAAACGAGTTCTGTGAGAACGGGGTACTTTGAAGTGCTCCACTGCTGCAGGTCTGTGGATGTTGGGATGGCATAGTCGTGAGGGTATTCGAGTAGATATATTGGAAAGGGGTTGTATTCCTCATCGTCTTCTTCAAACAGATCTTCCAACGTATAGTCAGAAATGAGCTGGAACTTTTGCAATTGTGGCAACGGAACATGATGAAGTCTGCAGAATAGCCTAGAAGCCGAGATTGCATACTCTGCATGCACGTCAAACATCTGAATATGATTGGCATGCTCGAAGAGGAGCGCAGAGAGGAGTTCAAAATGTTTCGGCGTATACATGTATGCTGACTTTCCAAACCTATTGGAGATTTCAATGTCGATGTCCAGATTTGACAAGTGCTTGAGGATCAGAACTTCCCTTGGGAAGATGGTGGAAAAGTCCGATAGAGGACCGTGTACAATGGGATGTTGCGGGATCATAGTGTATATGGTGAGGGAGGTCCAGAGGTACGGGTTGTTGATAGCTAGGGATCGCCAGCACTGGCAGACGATACTTACTTGGAATGAAAATGTTGTACCATGAGTGCTTCATGCACCGCAAGAGAAGATAATGAGCATAATTTCGTTAGGGAGCTCATCGATGAAGCACTTGTGCTGTAATATCAAGTCGCTAGGATAATCAGTGAGGATGTCAGTCAAGCTGGAGTCTATTTGCAACGTACCTCATCCCGTTGTTGTTTGTCAAGGACATCGTCTCGGAGAATGGCAATGGGGATTGGGCTGGGGAATGACGGTTCTTATGATATCCATTTTGGTTCAAGACAATAGAGGCAACAATGACAACAATGAATAAAAAAGATGCAAGTATCGCTATGGCCATTGTGGCCAATGAACAAAAGATAAGAAACCTGGGACCCCCAGGATAATGAGCCTCAATTTCGGTGCGTGACGATGGATGATAGATACAGGGGCAGAAGTTGATGCAGAAGTCTTTGCCTCCGTCGACAGGACCAATGTCAAGATCCTCATTTCCTCATTTGACATTTTGATGAGAGTGGGCGATGGACGTGCTGGCTATAGTCATGACCCGGACTCGAACATAAAGTGCTTCCACTTGTATGACTGGGACAACAATTCTCAAGTGTTGGAGTGCTATACCATCATGTCAATAAAACAAAGGAGTATCCAGAACTCAGCCGTAGCTCTATTGGAATCAAGGACTTTCGGTCACGTGTTATAGCTATAATTCTGCATATGAACAGAACCTGATACTCCCTGGGAAGAGTACGCATTGCTCCTATACCTGTTAGGATCTGAGGACTCAGAAAGGTCACCAGGCCATGAGAGAGTATGCTGGGAACTAGAACCGACAAAGGTGCACCTGGCGAGCGCAGGGTTCCCACCATGCATGAGATGTTCTCCCAGTGTTGAGATGCCCGTTTGGGAGGAGGTATAGGTGACGAGGTGGTCCATGATCCGCAGCCGCATTGATATCTGTGCATACAGAGTCCTAGGTTGTGACATGCAGCAAATAGAAGAAGGGAAGATCTTTATTTAATCAATAAGAAAGCAAGAAGGAAAAGGATGGCACCGCTACTCCTCCATAGCCATGACGTAGACTCTAACTGTGAGTGCTCCAAAAAGTTTAGAGTTTAGAAAACCGGTATTCTGATCTGAATTTCAAAATCATCAGACACACCACTCACATGTATCATTTGATTGTATGTATTATGTTGATTGCAACACCTTTCTTTTACTTCTTCTCTTCAACGTTCTATGCAAATCTCAATGATGATTCTCTACCCGTCCGCTCGAGTGGCTTGTATTTGTGGCGCAGAATATGTCACCTTGACTACAACCACTGGTACGCACGATATGTCTCTTGGTTGACAAAAATTGTGTAACAGTTGTTCACAGTTCCTCGTTCAGGGGCTTGCTACTACATCTCGACTGCAACGCATAAAGACTTATGAAGCATGCCTGTGCAGCTGGAGATGTCACGAGTGTGAGTGCTAAAGCCTTCGCAAAGGTTATTCTTCTTGACCCTTCCATATCAGCATATCTATATCATTATCATGTTCATCTCCTCCAGGTTATTCGATCTGGAGCTGTGCTGGCTTCGCTCTGCAAATAGTGAAGGGTGGCCAGACGTAGGTTGTCATGCAGGATCGCAACAGCGATGATGTGTCTATTACTACCAATGGACTGTTATCCGGACCGGTAACCAGGTAGCTTCCAGCTTGGTGGTTGTACATTGTGACATAGCTAAACGTCTCCTACACTACCATGGCTATTGAAACTGGCATGATTGGACCCAGGTGTGTTATATTTGCTTGCTTGAAAGCTACGGACAATTGACTCCGGCTTTAATGTAGCGTGGATGGTGGATATCGCCATTTAGTGGGCCGTTCCAGCAGCACGATTACAACGGCTTTCTTGTCTTCCACGCAGGGAACGATTATACCCTTCCAACATTGTCTCTTGATGCGCCTTCATAAAGCTACCATCATCTGCTTCCCCAGTTGTCCATGTTCGTCAACCTCGAAAACTACAGGTGGCCAACTCAACAACAGTTAGCTTTGACACAGGCATATCTCACGGATATAGCATGTAACCTAAGCTTGCGAGTTTGATGGCATGCCACTGTCACTCGCCTTGAATTCAACATTATCAACTACAGCGTGAGTTGCATCCTTTACGGAGTCTCATCTGATGAATCACACATTCCCCTTGCATTCGACGGCCCCGTTGGGCTGGATGCGCGAAGTTGTTGCATCTGTAATTTCTATTCCTGAGATTACCCCTCCTGTTCTGGATCTTATCGGATTTCGCTGATGAGATTCTTTTTTAGATTTTTCACGGGATTTCATTTTGAGGTAGGCAAGCATTCATTCTCTGTCCCCATGATTGCATACAGTTGTCTGTCCTCAGAGGTACTAACACGATGAGATTTTTCGAATATGATTCATTTCCTTTGCCTCTTCTGCATATGAATTTGTGTTGAAGTGGATCCTACTCTGATCGATTTTGCTAAGTGGCACGGAGCTCGAATGTCAAGCCCAAAGCTGAATTCAAGGTTGTGTGTTATCCGCAAGGTGATGAGCTCGCTTCTTTGTCTTCTGTTATACTGATGCTGGCTTACCGCTGTATACCTGCCACGCATATCGAGAACCAGAACAAGCAATCGTCCATTTTTACTTTCGATGCTTCTCTGCTTTGTTGCGATTCAGCCGAATATTTCGTTCGTTCCTGTAACCATAATCGTTACTATTAGTATACATGGTGCCTTTAACACTTCTCGATTAGATGAGGTGTTCATATACTTCCACGAAAAATGGCTTTGCTCCAACGCTGTGTTGCGACTTGTACGTGCCGAAATCGTTTGTTCCCGTATGGGTGCCGACTTTGCCTTCTACCTACAGATTTAGGACTTATAAAGCTCTTCAAATGAAACCAGCATAATTAGAGGATGAAGTATTTTGAGGCACCAGAGCATACCTGACATCTGGATCAACATACCCTTGTAGGACCTTTGCGGTGCTGAGAACCGCATGCAGATGGAATAGTCCCCTTCATACTCGCCACAATACCTATCATAGGCACCCCGAATGGTGTGTCGCTATGTATGTACCTGATGTGTGATGCTCAGAAAGGGTCATGCCTGAATTATCACTGGACTGTCAGCGACTAACTCAAACACTCTTTAGAGTCGACCCTATACCGGTAACACCGAGGGTTTAGTGACAATGGAGTAGCCTGGGCGTAGCCTCAGAGTTCTTAGACCTTAGCGAGGAGTTCAGTTAGGAAGTATAGACTTTAGTCCGAAGCTAAGGCTTAAGGCCAATAATACAGGTTCTTATATACGTTTCTGGTTATGCTATTAATAGTACTACACCTGTCCTTGGTGCAGTTCTGGTATGGTATAGGGTGGGTCATGAAGTCATTGGTGTCGTCAGCGCAGCGCTGTGTGTTAGTCGCATGTGTGTAGATAAGATAAAAGTGAAAAGTCATGACAATTACCCCCTCTCTAAGGCTATTGTCCCGATAGCTCGTTCAGCTCCTGATACTCGTTGAGGGTGTCATCGTAGTCGTTAACCATTCTGTCATAGTAGAAGTCTGCTTCATCAACCCATTTTCTTGTGCCGTATCCATTCTCTACTAAGAATACCCGTTGTCCCCTTTCTGTTACGTGTCATATGATTGCTTTGGGGAACAAGTCTGGATCTTCAAGGGAGGTTACATAGATCTCCTCCTCCTCGGGGTGGGCGAAGGCTTCACTATCCATCCAAATAGGTCCGCATGCGATCCAATAGTCAGCAATTGATTCTTTGGCATGTTCCAGTTGATGGTAGGGAATCCACTCGGCTTCTTCCTTGGGGAAGCCTTTGAACTTTATGTGGTACCACCAGACGCCTCGTCTGGCTTGGGCGTCCAGGATTTCTTTGATCTCCTGCTCCGGTTGTCCTTCGATGATGTCAGGTGGAGGTGGGGGCAGGACTTCCTGGTTTGGAAAGGCGGGTGGGTGATATGGGGTGAGGAGTGCTTCGTTGATCACGTCATGAATTTTCCAGGTGGTGGGCAGTTTGAGGTGGTATGCCATATTTCCAACTTTTTCTAGAACTTTGAAGGGCCCGACTCGCTTGTCGTCAAGCTTCTTCTTGGGTCATGAGGTGGTGATGTTCGTGGCTTTGATCCACACCTTGCTACCAATCGGATATTCTCGAGACATTTTGTTCTTTCGGTCGTACTGCTTCTTCATTTGGTCAGCGGCTTTCTGCATGGCAGTCTGGGCTTGTGACCTGGCTTGGTCCATTTCCTGGGCGAACTTCTCAGCGGAGGGTACGTTCTTGTTCATGGTTCCTGTGGGTCGAATGACTGGGTTTCGTCCATGGTTCAGGAAGAAAGGCGAGTATCCCGTGCTGGAGTGCACTCGGTTATTGTGTTGGAACGCCGCGATGGGGAGCCATTCTACCCAGTTGTCCTGTTTATGGCTGACGAACATTCTAAGGGATTTCTTGAGCTCCTGGTTTACTCGCTCTGTCTGTCTGTCTGTCTGGGGGTGGAACGTGGTGGACGGGTTGCCTTTGATCTGTAATCCTTTGTACAACGCCTTGATGAACTTGGACACGAACTGCTGTCCTCGGTCCGAGATGATTTTTGAGGGCATGCCGTGTTTGCAAAATACCTCATCTCTCAAGATCTGTGCCCACCCTTCTGCGGTCAACGTCTTGTGGCATGGTGTGTAGATGACCTCCTTGGTGAGTCGGTCTACAATGACGCATACTGAGTCGTATCCTTTGGACTCAGGTAGGTCCGTGATTAGATCGGTGCTGATGATCTCCCATGGTGCCGTTGGTACCGAGTTCGGGTTTAGCGGCGCCCTTCGTTTGTCTGTGCAGGGCTTCACCCTTTGGCACATTTCGCATCCTTTCACATATTCCTCTATATCCTGCTTCATTCGCGGCCACCAGTAATCTCTGAGCACCAGCTCCTTCGTCTTGGCTACTCCTGGATGTCCGGCTGTCATGTGGTCATGGCAGGTGGCAATGATGTTTCCCCTGACCGACCGCTCCTTTGGTACATAAATATGGTTATCGTACAATATTACGCCTCGTTCCATCTTGAGTCCTCGTTCATGGGTAAGGGCTGCGGATATGTGTGAATCCCATAGTTTCTTGTCTCGGGTAGCGGTTTGGATTGCTCAGTAGAGCTCATCTGGTGCAGGGATTTCCATGATGCAGAAGTGCTCTGGCTTAAGGAGAATGACGTCTTGGTTATCGCTTCCTCCTTGGTCATGATCCACTCGTCGAGACAATAGGTCTGCCTTCTTGTTGGCCATGCCGGGTTTGTGGTGAAGTGTGTAGTGATATTCCACTAACTCCGTAACCCATCGTGCTTGGCATCGGTTCAGCTTCTGTGGCTTCCTGAAATACTGGAGGTTCATGTGGTCCATCCAGATTTCGAATATTTCCCATGCTCCCAGGAGGTAATGCCTCCATTCTTCTAGGGCGAGCATGATGGCGAGCAACTCTTTGTCGTAAATTTCGTAATTTCATTCGGTGGTCGTTAGTGCTTTTGATAAAAATGCAACAGGTCACCACTTTTCGCCTTGCTTTTGCGATAAAACAGCGCCAATTGCCCCCTCACTAGAGTCTGCTTCCATGTGGAACTGTCCTTCATCCGTTGGCATTGCCAGTACTACTCCTCCATTTCGGAAGGCGTCTTTCAAGGCTTCAAATGCCTTGTCTTGCTCTTCTCCCCACGTCCAGCCTTCTTTTCCGGTTAACTTCGTCATTGGTCATACAATCTTGGAGTAGTCCTTAATGAATCGTCAGTAGAAATTGGTGAAACTGAGGAAGCTCTGTACTTGTTGCTTCTTTTCCGGTTTTGGCCAATCTAATATTCCGGCGATTTTGACTTCATCCATTTGGATCTTTCCTTCGCTGATGATGACTCCTAGGTATTCTGTTTCCAACACCTCGAATTCGCACTTCTCGTGTTTGAGGAAGAGCTTATTCTTTCTAAGGATTTCGAGTACTTTCCGTATGATTCTGTGGTGTTCCTCTTTTCCTTTGGTGAAGATGAGAATGTCGTCTAGGTAGATGGTGACCTTTCCTTCGTTGATCAGATCTTTGAACAGATTGTTCATCATGGTCTGGAAGGTTGCCGGCGAATTGGTGAGTCCGAAGAACATTACCAAGGGTTCATACAAGCCCCGGTTAGTTCGGAATGCGGCTTTGAACTCGTCTCCTTCTTTGATGCGTACATTGTTGTATCCCCATCTGACATCCAACTTTGAGAAGTATTTGGCTCCCTTCAGTTTGTCCATGAGGTCCCCGATCAAGGGAAGCGGGTAACGATTCTTGATTGTGATTTCGTTTAGCTTCCAATAATCTTGTACTGGTCGCAGCTTGCCATCTTTCTTTTTGACGAAGAAGAAAGGTGAAGCCATGGGTGACTTGGATGGTTGAATTCTTCCAGTGGCCAGGTTCTCTTCTAGGAACTTGTCGAGCTCTTCTTGCTCTTTTGGATTGAGTGGGTACACCTTGCAATCGAGACTAGCATTTGCATTGGGTATCAGCTCTATGGCATGATCCCAAGGCTTCCGGGGTGGGAGCTCATCGAAGTTTTCCTTTGAGAATACATCTTCGAAGTCTCTTGCCCATTCTGGCACTATCTCTTCATATGACTTTGCTTTCTTTTCACTGTTGGCTTTGGCGGCTAAGTCGTTTGCTTTGGATCCCATGGCTCGTACGTGCATTGCTTCTTGTACGTCGATCATGAGGATCCGGTCTCCTTCTTCTATCTCTTTCCATTGTATCTCCAGGTCTGTGTCAGGAAGGTGGAACAGGATGGCACGACAGTGGCATCTGACTAGGGATACTTCACCAGTTTCCCAATTGACTAGGGGATTGTGACATTGAAGCCAATCATAGCCCAGGAACATGTCGGCGGACCCTAGGTGCATGACTGCTAGGTCCATGCGTTCTTCGTGGTCACCGATTATGATGCGCATGTCCACGTGGCTCTTGATATCTCCTTCTTTGTTTTGAGTTCCATCAGCATTGTAGACCAGTGTTGCAAACTCATTGTTGATTACGTTCAGCTCGTTGTCTTGTACAAACTTTGAGCTTACTATGCTATGAGTGCAGCCACTGTCTAGCAGCGCGTTGACTTGAAACTTTCTCCACATGTCCGTTGTTTCCAGTTGTAATTTGACCATGACGCTTCGGCCTGGTCGTCCTCAGATGTATCTCGGCGCTCGGTGCAAGTCATGGAGCCAGTCGATGATCAACTCGTATCTTTCCGACTTGAAGTTCTCTGGTCCTACTACTTGCGCCAGCATTTCATTGTCTACCTCTTCTCTTCGCTTTGGGTGTACCCAGTCCTTCAGGATAGCCATACGTTTTTCATGCGTCCTGGCTTCCCGAATACAGTGCTGGGTCCAGTCTGCCGTAAAAGGCTTAGTCCAGACATGGACTATTGGTACCCATCTAGCTCCTTTCAGAGACATGGCAGTTTCCTGCAGGGTGTTGCCGCTGTTCGAGTCCATACTCTCGGATCGCTCGGTTAGGCTTCCTGCCTCGCTAGGAGGACTTTCTCGCTTCAGGGATGGCCCACATGTGTCTGGCTTTTGGACAGGGTCCCTGGTGCCAGCAGCCAACCATTGGCGGTACGAGAAATCGTCTTCTTCATCTGGTACTTCTACTAAAGAAACACTTCGTGAGCTAGAGGCAGTGGAGCAACTACTTACTGATTCGGTGGGAGAGCTCGGTCTCTCTGGCCCCCTTTCTACCACCTGGGCGCTAGCGGGGTTCCATCCTGCGGCTTTCTTGTCGTCCAATGGGTCTTCATTGGGGCTCTCTGCCCCGTGCCCCAGAGGGTCGGACTCTGTGGTCTTGGCCTTTGGCAGGCGCTTGAGTTTTGCCGCATCGGTCCTTGCAAAGTCTGCCTTGGCCCCCATGGGAGGCGTTGAGTCTTTCGGCTCCAGAGGCCCGAGGGCGTCCCGCTTACTTGACTCTGGCCCGAGTCCTAATACTTGTGTCGAGGGCTCCAGTGCCACCTGGCATGTCCCCTCCTTCACAGCGGGCTTGGATGTCAGTTCTTGAGGTCTTGATTTGGTTTCTTGGTCGCACTCTTCAACATTAAGCAGCATATATTTATTTGATGTAACTACAGAAGATGTATCAGTCCACGCAGCGGTGTTAGAATGCATACCATGTCCCTTGGCCAGTGCAGACGAATCTACTGCCCGGCCTTGTCTTTTACCTCCTCGACCTTGCTCATGGTGGCGGTTTCTTCCTTCTCCACTCCTTCAAGCTGCCCCTTCCAGTATTCTTGAATGGCCTGGATTTCCACGGCCGTCTTCCTTCTTCGTTCCTTCTTGCAGTCCCTGGATATATGGCCCTTCTCGCCGCAGTTGTAGCACTTGCCTTCTGCATGTAGTTTGCCGAGGTCCATGGGCTGCCCTTGGCCTCCGTAGGTTGTCCCGGTGTTGGTCTTCTTATCACTGGTTGACTTGCTGCTCGAATGGTTCGAGCCAGCGGAGTTCTTCTTCTGGCCATCATGGGCCTTCTTGTCGTTGCTCTGTCCAGAGCTGCCTCCAATCGCCTTGTTCCGGCGGAAGCCATAGTCCATGCGCAAAAGGTGCGCTTTCCACTCCTGGTAAGTGGTCAGACTCTCTGCATCGTTCATCAGGATCTTGTCCTTTGATGACTGTCGGGCCGCTTTCTCGATCTGGGAGCACATCATTTGTTCGTTTGTGATGATGTTGGCTTCCAGGGCCAGTTCTTCGAACTTCTGGAAGAATACCTCACCGTCACTGTAGGTGGCCTGGCGGAGTTTCTCCCACTGCGCTTGCTTGATCTTGGCGTCGGAGTCTCGCCAGAATCGTTTGATGACCGCCGCCTTGAAGGTGTCATAAGCTGGGTATCGCATTCGACCGATGGTAGGGTCATACAGTTCGTGGGCTTGCAGGGCCCACCAGGTCTGTGCTTCCTCTTCGAAGCATGAGACACAGAAGACCACCTTATGCGGGTGTCTCCTGAATCCCTGATCGTGCATCTCAAAGTACATTTCTGCCTGGTTGAAGAACCTCATGATGTTGTCGGACTTCCCCTTAAAGACCGCGGGTTCTCTAGTGTAGTTGGGCTTGGAGGTTCCCCAGGGGCCCATGTCTCCGGCTGCCAGAACCCACTCGGCTGGGGGACTGGGCAGCTTTGGTGGTGATGGGAACCATGGAAGGTTCCATGTTCTCGGATGATGGGGTCCACTTCCCGGGGGTGCACCTGGTGCTCCACTGCCCGGGGGTCCCGATCCTCCTGCTTCGTCGTTGCCAGCTCCGGCAAAGGGTCTTCCGAGGTTTACCCAGGGTGTCCCTTGGTGTCTGCCATACTGCCCGAAGGCCGGCAGGGATCTCTGCTGTGGCGGCGTCTGCCGTATGGGGCGTACGTGCTCTGCGGGGAGCCATGGTTCTGGTACCTTTAATCGTTGCTGCAGGTGGTACTGGTTCCATTGGCTTACAGCCCTATGGATCGCCTCTGTCCTTAGTATGAGTTCCGCATAATGCAGGGCACTTACTTCATACTTGGTGTATTCTTCACCGGCCGGGAGTCCTCGCCAGGAGAACTTGACCGGCAGTCTTTCTATTATGAACTGTATTAGTTCGTCAATGCTCATCTCCGTCGGTAGCCACTTTCGGCGGAGGGGCGCTCCACTCACCCTCTGCTTCCCTTTGCCAGTGTTGGAAACTTCCGTTTCCGGGTACGGAGTCGCAGGTGTCGCACTCTGTGTGTCCATGACTGGACTCCCAGGGATCGACAGTGGAACTGTCGGTCAGATAGGAATGGGGGCGTGTGGGGGAAGGGGGACGACTCCAGCCAATGGGGTGTCATCGGGGGTATCGGGGATAATGGGAGTAGGGTCCCATGGTTGCCAGGCAGAAGGATGCGCTGTCGCTGTAGTACTCAGCGGCGGCGCGGTCGTTGTCTTGCTGGTAGGTGCGTTCTGGGAGGGGAATGATGTCCTCGGGAATGAGGAGCTCCTGGATTGGGAACTCCTCGAGGCTTTCCTCTGGACGGTGGGGGATGGCTTCGTGTATGGGGCGGGGGGGGTTGAACGAGTACGACTGGGCCGCGCTCACATGGGGTGCGTTGGGCCCTTCTTCTGGCACGGGCCTGCTCGGTGCGGCGCTGGTAGTAGCCAATGGTGCAAAGGCTGAGGATGATGGCAAGGGTTGCCGGGAGTATAAGGAGGTAGAGGTAGTTGGCGGGCATGATGGTGGTTGGGGGGGAAGGTCTGCTGGGCTGCTAGAGGCGACCAACTTGGGCACGTAGCGTGCCAGGTTCTTGGGCTGGGGTTTAGGTGGCTGGGGAGTCGGGGGAAATTGGGGGATTTGTGGCAAAGGCCGCAAGGCTTTAGGGATAGAGTGCTCCTGCTTGTAGCGAGCAGAGCCGGGGACAGGGGGTCGGATGGTGATAGGGGCGCCGTAGATGTCGTCGTCCTCGAATTCAAGGGCTTCGTTGAGCATGGCTTGCTCCCAGTCTTTGCGCCGTTGCTGGGTGCGGGAAACATCTTTTTTGGGGACGTGGGTGTAGTACGATGCTTTCTTGTGCTGGATGCCAGCGGGAATGGTGGGTTGCAGTCAGGGTGGCATTGCACCAGGATAACTTGAGACCAGTTGCGAACCTGGATATGCAGGGACAAGCTTCGGACTAATTGTCAGGGACTAACTCAAACACTCTTTAGAGTCGACCCTATACCGGTAACACCGAGGGTTTAGTGACAATGGAGTAGCCTGGGTGTAGCCTCAGAGTTCTTAGACCTTAGCGAGGAGTTCAGTTAGGAAGTATAGACTTTAGTCCGAAGCTAAGGCTTAAGGCCAATAATACAGGTTCTTATATACGTTTCTGGTTATGCTATTAATAGTACTACACCTGTCCTTGGTGCAGTTCTGGTATGGTATAGGGTGGGTCATGAAGTCATTGGTGTCGTCAGCGCAGCGCTGTGTGTTAGTCGCATGTGTGTAGATAAGATAAAAGTGAAAAGTCATGACATGGACTTGGTCACTTGTATCATTTGAAATTTTGAGGTCCATGTGCAGTGCCGAAATTGCTTCAGTTGTTCTTTCCTTATACACCATCTGTTCACCACTTTAACTCGTTCTCAGCTTAAATCATTTCCATGAGCATAGAACAATGTTTCTCTAGTCTGGCTATCTCCAGCCTACCATACGATGCTTCTGACAGGAGGGACACAAGAATATCACATCATCCATGTACCTCGCTTTCAGTGGCTCGAACCTTGACTTCTCCAGCTAGTCCTGTAATTCCAACGCATGGTCCCAGAGAAATCGTATTTCACGCTGTGACAGAACTTACTCATATCCTTAGAGAGTTGGGCTACACATGTGCGATCCTTGGCAGTATGACTTGCTACCTATATGGAAGTGACCGCCTACCCAATGTGAGTTGATCCATGCTCGTAAGACCTTCTCTCACCATGATACTGATGAAGTGATACTACTAGGACATCAACATAATGGTGAACTCGCACACCTGCGATATCAAGAAGCTGAAGAGACTTGGTTGCTAGGAACCCAACTCATTTCCAGCTCGTGGACGCCAGAACCTTTGGCGTTATGTCAAAGGTCCTGTGGTACCAAGATTATGTGTACGGGAAACTGGAGTAAACCAAAGTGGTCATCCTCAAGTCGGGGGTATCGAACCTGCCGACGATATTCTCGAGGCTATCGTCCACAAGCAGGGCCTCCCAGTCATTCTCATGTCGATCTTGCTGCTGCACAAACTCCAGATGTGGAAGGATAACTGGGACTCAGACCTACCACATCTTCAGGACAAGTGCGATTGGGATGCGGGAGATATATTCTCTTTGTTGGAGATCATCGTTAAGGGTATGAGTCAGCAGGAAAGGGAAAATTAGAGGCATTGGAAACGGTTTGCGCTAGAGCAGTTCGAGGAGGAGTTCCGAGGTGATACAGACCGCCGAGTGGGGTTGCTTTGTTCGATATATCCGGAGTGCCGAGACATATGGAAGATGCCCGGCTGGTACATTAATTGAGAGACCGTACCAGAGCACAAAATGGTCTTTACATAGCGAATTATGATATTAAAAGAAAGGAAGGGACTGCTCCTTTGTCAGAGGGACGTCTTTAAAGAAGCTCTTATCTTCTTCCTAGCAATAAATGGGTGGCCTTCGAACAGTGTCAAATACGCTCTCTAAACATTCAAATGATGTAAAGCTTGCACGCTAACATACCTTTGACAGAAAATTCAATTACAACATGCCAAAAAATCATGCCCATAAGAGAAAGCTCCTCTCATACACCTTACAGAACTACCTCATAGTTCGACCTTCGACTCGGGACTGCCTTCCCGCTATCGTCCATCATACGCAGCCTTTCAACTCCCTCGAATAAGTGTCTTATACGATCCACGTGATCGCTGAGGTGATCAAACAGATATCGACGCCGAGAAATATAATCCTCAGCCTCCTTCATGAAATCTCCCATGCAAATACACTCGATGATATCCGCAAGAGACCGGGCGGGAACGGCGCCATCCCAAGTGATCCCCCCGGTCTCTTGCATCATCTCATAAACCCCTCTGTGCCAGACTATCCTCCCTCGTTGCTGGAGCAGTATTTCTCCCCTCCCCACATCGAGAGAAATCACCAGAAACGCGAGCATCTGGTTATACAGATCCTCAGTCGCTCGCGTCTCGATCCACAATTTCGGAGGTCGTTCGAGGAGGTACTGGAAGATCACGGGGAGGAGCGATAGGTTAATAAGGTGCGGGAGGTAGGAAAGCTGCGTATGTGTTGAATTATTCAAGTATGCCACTATCGCAGATAGAGCGTTGGCTACCAACTGTCGCTTCGTCGCTAACAATTCACTGACACGATCAGGTCCCCCGAGTCTGAGTAGCTCGATGTCAACAAGACTCATGATCCGGAAAATCGCCGTGGCGATACGAGGTCGGCAGGAATCCGGTTTCTCACACTGAATCTGCTGCCTCCGGCACCCATGGCAAAACTCCACACCACAGCTCTCACAGCGACATGTCAGACTCCCCGGATGAAGCCTGGTGTTTTGCGATTTCTGCTGCCAATTGTGTATCTTGCAGGTAGACCATAAGATGGATCAACGAGAGATGTAACAAGTTGACGTACAAATACCGCGCCACAGCTGATGCACAAACATTGGTCAGAGAAAAGCGGCCGTGTCTTTGTCCTGAAAAGCTGGAGGGACATCCGAGGTTCGACGTCAGCTAGGAGATCCCTCGGCACGAAGTAGCGACTCGGTAGTTTGACGGATGGTGGTTTTGGAGGAACGACCGCTGGGGGAACAGCCAAGCGCGTGAATAAGCTGCGATCTGTATCATCATCAGGCTGTATGCCTTGAACAGACGACGATGTCGAACTGGAGACATAAGTCATATGAGCGCTGCGTGTAGAAAAGGCACGCTCATGGCTCCGTTTGTCCCGCGGAGGGGTGGCTCTCTCCCTGCTTTGTACCACCTCTGGGAATGGAACATCCCAATCTTCGGAAGTGGGGAATGGAGATCGAGAGCGGAGTGTTGGTATTTTCCGCTGCGGGTGGGATGCGAGTCCACGAGAATCTTCCACCTGCACAGGTATGATTACTGGCTCTGTACCTCCCACAACCGTTATGGGGATCGTCTGCATGCCTCGAGGTAAAACACCTCGTTCATACTGAGGACTCATGCGGGCGGGAACTTCTGGGAACAGCATAGAGTCTTCAGAGTGAAAGACATCAGGACGAACCCTTGAGGTAAGAACAGTCGGAGGAGGGCTCGACGAGCGCGGCGGAGTAGTCGAGGTACCGAGTCTCTGACCATGCCAAAAGCCATACGCAGCCTCGTCCTCCTGTAAATCCATAGAACCGGTAGAAGGCGAATCAGGAGGTAATGGATATGCACTGATATCAACCTCCGTAGCCGTAGTTCCTGAATCACTATCTATCGGCACTGCGCCCCACGCCCCCAGAGAACTGAACCCGGAAGGACCAGGACCAGTCTTGTCGGCGCTGAAAATGACAGAGGCAGGAGGGGAAAGGAAGGGGTGATGTCGTGCAGGCGACGTGGTACCGTCAGGTGATACGGTCATCACAGACGAAGGGGAACCCGGCTGATCAGAAGACGTGGACTCTGTGTCAAGGAGCTCATCTCGGAATTTTCGCATCTCTTCCAGAGTCCTTTCCTCGTGCAGAGAGATCTCTATCGCCCGTTGAGTGTCCCAGGTGAATTTTACGTCCTGGTCAGCGTCTTTGGATGCGTCGATGGCTCTCTGAAGATCCAGTTCTTCTTGTCGGAGGGCATCCTCCACTTCCGACCTTGACGCAGCCAAGGCTGTCTGTAATCCTATATCGTCTTCGTCTTCATCCTCTTCTTCATCCTCGTCTTCCCCGTCACTCGTCATAGAACTTTCTGTATCGTCAGTCCCATGCAGACCAGGATCTTCATTTCCCAAGTATCGTCCCTCGTGATCGGCCTCATCGATCCGCCCTGATGGATACAAAGGAGCCGCCTCGGCCATCTGGTATCAAGATCGGTGAAATCGCAAAGACATACACGATGGACGATACGCACAATGGTTGCGAAATGGCACCGATAATGTTAGTTGATGGAAGAGTAAGATGTCGTGCTTTGTGGGTCGGTCCTCGGTCCGTACACGAGGCAATTAGGCGCGCGTTATGATAAATTCATCAGGAAGTTTGCCAGATTCGAGATAGAGTTGACGTCGCACGTATGGCAGACTGTTCCGAACATGGGGAAAGATAAGATCCTTCGAGGAAATTGATACGCTTGATAATTGAATCAAGGGTCAAGCTCTATATGCGGAGATCAGGGATGGCTGGCGAGTAACGAAGGGAAGATTCAAGACCTCGTTGAAGATGAAGGCCAAAGGTACAGTCATTCGGAAGTACTCACGTCCAGATGTCCTATCACGCGATGTTCCTATTCTTCGGCCCCAGATCACGGACTCAACTCTAAGAACGTTACAGTTTGGAGCAAAGAGCTAACGACCGGGTTCACGGCGGATGAACTAAGTCCTCCCTACAGTGATCATTTTCAGGTTAAGTTACATACAATCGGCGTATTCGCCCCTTTTTATAAAGACGGTGATGATGGGCCTACCTTGTTTTCGAACTTAGCACGAGAGTGCATATTATGCGTGACAAATCGTGTGCCCACTCCGTCTAGAACTGAACTACGTGCATTAGATTGAGTAAATGGGAAGAAATTGCGGCACGTACGACGACACGCCTATGCGAGGCTCACAAGTGACTGCGTCAACAGACGCTAGCAAGTGATCATGGCATTTATCTCTGGTCTCGTGGGCCTAGCGCTGCGGGATAAGCACACTTCGACGTTTCAGGAAGTACTTACGGGTATGCTGTTAACTGAGGTCGAGGTATAAGTCGACTACACCGTAAAGCATCCGAAAGGAAAATAGTGGTATCTAGGAAAAGATAAATTCAATTAGATGAAATGTAAGTAACACGATACAGGACAAACACGCTAAGCCACGGAAGTCAATACTACAATACCTGAAATATTGTCATAACAAAAAATCCAAATAATATAGGATGGATACGAACCAGGAAACAGTCAAAGTCGAACCTGATAGAGAACCGTCGAGGTGAGGAAACGTTTCAACGGGGAAGGCTAGTAAGGAGGACCGTAATAGATTAGCAAATAGTACCTCCGGCAATACGAAATGGTGAGCTTACATTGTTTTTATAAAACAACGCCGATTATTGAAACCAAGGCGGAATTGACGCGGAATGTGAGCATGATGAGAACATAGGCAGTCAAACTAGGCAGTAGCGATGCTTGATGCCCGAATGGGCCTCGTCGCGCGGTGTCAGTGCCAGTGATCCAAGAACCTAAAGACTAATAAGAAAAGATAACAATGA
Source organism: Armillaria mellea (assembly GCA_030407055.1). Classification (NCBI taxonomy): domain Eukaryota; kingdom Fungi; phylum Basidiomycota; class Agaricomycetes; order Agaricales; family Physalacriaceae; genus Armillaria; species Armillaria mellea. The sequence continues at coordinate 21,983 of JAUDZF010000042.1, read as the reverse complement.
TCTTACATCCAAAAAATTACGACGTAGTTGCGAATGAGTGCAACGATAGCATCGGAAGATGATGACGGGTGAGATCTAGTCATGCACACATGGTTCCTATCTGCTACGGTAAATACTCGTGTCAAAGGCACGATCCTCCTGTTGGATAGGGAGGACCCTGGCTGCCATCTATCAAAGATTAGCCCAAACCCTCGCTTGAGGAGCCCATTGATAAGGGTTACTTGCGTCTCTTCCATCCCTCTTGTTCTTCAGAGACCTCTCCAGCTGCATGGACACCCGCTGCCCGTTCAAGATTCCACGGCGCCGAACACAAATTTGGGAGAGAGCGAGTTCAAGGCCTTGTTTCCTCGATCTATGAGAAGCGGAGGGAGTGGTTGTACTGTGGCTGCTATCTATCCAAAGGTTAACCTGAATGACGACTTGAAGAACCAGATCAGGTGACGAACAGATTCTCCTTCCTTTCTGCTTGTTCATCAGAACGTTCTCCGACTACGTGAACGCCCTATGACTAAGAGGACCATGGTTGAGAACAGCGACAGGAGCCTCTTACTACAGGCGCACAAACATCAAGCTACCTGCCTAAGGCCTATGGATCCAGTTGTTGGAGCTCAGGGAGGCCATAGAGTCGCATTTCCAGAGCTATCAGTTGATAGGGAGATACCTCAGCCATCGAAGGTGGCAAAGAGCCAAATTTCCAAAAGAAGACTGATCGGCGTCTTCCGAAAGGTGGCTCGCGCTTCGATGTGCAATTCTGACTCGCGGTGTTCAAAGCAATCGCCGAGTTCGCTCTAATGGTTTCGCTGGTATCGTTCGTGCGGATGCATAGGTACGAGCATTATTCACAGCTTCGTAGGTGACAGCTCTATCAGTCGTAGATAGCGACGAAGTGCTTCAGGATTTAAAACCGCTCGTCTAATTCAACAAAAAGTGCATATCGAACGACGGACGGCATGGGCAGGCATCCTCGAGCCCCTAATGAGCTATAGTGGCGAGCAATGCTTGGTAGCACCACAGCTGTAGAATAATGCCCTGCAGTACATACCACAGCACGAAATGCAACTAAGAGTGTCAAGTCAGTTAGGATATGGTGAAAGAAAGCAAATGAGCGACGCAAATGACGCTATGTTACCGACAATTATGCCTTTAACAAGAATTGCGGCATATAATTAGGTATATGCCGTAGATTTGTTTTTTTAGAAGACCTCCAGAGTTTTTAAGATGACTGTAAAAAAAGGTGAAGATCAAATATGCCACCATGTCGACTGGAACCATGACACACAACGCATTCTTCCATCCATTAACAGGCCGAACGTGTTACAGTATCTACCCGCAAGGGATAGAACAGTTATACGCGATCTACTCCATAGCCAGCAGTGGTGGATTGAGTGCAGAGTAAGCGCAAAGGAACTTAAGGGGCGAGAATGAATGGTTCGATAACATCATGCCACATAGTTCTTAGGCAAGAAATTTGAAAGATTAATGCGTCAATACGTCCTCGAATCATGGGTACTCACTGGTGTCCCAGCGAACGAACAATCAAGGCCAAAGTAACGGAGCAAGGGAGTGTATATGTATAGCAGTGTGGTGAATACCACCACTTACTGCTAATCGTGCCAGTGATATTCTTGGGTATTACGTTAGATACGTGAGGATCCGATGCCAATGTGCTTGTCTGTTGTCTGAAGGACAAAGCGCAGATTTTACACCGCCTCTCGGTGTTTTATTAGTCCCTTTTTATTCATCATATCGAGTTCATTGTCTGATGGCCTATGTTGGGTGGCAGGTATTTTCGATCATCATCCAGTGATCGAAGTTGATTCACGCAGCCAGGTTGTGTCTTGCAGGCTCTGAAGTGTAGTGAACTAAACATTGTGGCATCGTGGCCGTATAGGATATCATGTCGCGAGAGCGATAAATAGACTAACAAGGGAAACGTGATATACCGGTAGCGGAGGCTTGGTCAAGGCTGGATCGATGATCGATCAGTGATGGAGTCTCACAATAGTAGTTGGTCCGAGGGAATTTATCTTATAAAGGAAATCCGTTGCATGGAAACATTAATGGTCTTTAGCTGCCCGGGGGGTATAAATAGGTTTCTCTTGTCCCTTCTCCACATTCCACACCACATCCACCCATCCTACGTGAAATGAATGCCACACCTCAGGCCCAAACCACATTGAACACAGGTGGTCCCCAAGGTAAGCAGAGAAGTTGGTTATCTGGACTGTACGAACTTGACCGGTAATGATAGGTCGCATCGCCACTCCGGGGGAAATAAAGGCTCCACGCCTCCGTCGTCGGGCTGCGTTGATGGACGTCACTGATGAGGCAGAAGTCAGTAGGTCTAGACAGATGGAAATGCAGCTACAATGGCGGCGACCATTCCACCACGCGTAGAAGGAGGCCATTGGATTATAACATTGGAAGCATTCTGTAATTTTAGCAACACCGAATAGTACACGAGAAACGTACGGGCTGCTCGGGTCATGAACGTCTTCCTTAACGCCAGCATGAAGTCATGATCCTGCTTCCCCGTGAATAGGAAGAGAGATCTCGTCGCCGTCTATCGAAAAAGGTCAACCCTAACGGCTTGCTCAAGGAGCTAAGTTGAGTGACAAACCTAAGTCTCTTTCTCCTTCCTGTTTGTTCGACAGAGCTTTTTCGATGCCTACCCTAGACACGACCTTACATGAGAGAGTCGACAGCTGATGGTACAAATCCGAGGAAAAGATAGTACGAATTCGTGTTTCTTCGATCTATATTCAGCGAACGAAATAATTGTGCTGGCGTCAAGTGTAAGTGAAGAGGAAGCAAAGCAGTATGATTCCTAGGCCGGTACATAACAAATTTCAGTGTCGAGAACGACCCCATCATCCCACCAAACTCAACCCCTTGTCTAGAACGGTACGTTTCAATAAGCTGTCCCTCTGTATAGGCTTCAAAGACTCTATCGGACGCCTATGAGGGCCACTAAACATCATGCTGATGTCAGGCCCGGTATCGGACCGGCAGGAATTCCACGTCATTCCACGAAGCGACACATCATCCAAATCAAGTACACGTGGCGACACGTCCTTGACACGTAGTTAGAAATACAGTATATAAATCCTCACAAGAAAATAAAGAGATAGCTTTTACCCATTACAGTTTACAATCAACTTTACTTGAGTACCTCTGAATAACTATTCAGACATCTCACGTGAGTCACAATTAAGTCACTCACACACAACACAGCAACCAGAACCATCGAACCATCGCCATCACTGCCGAGAACCGCCATCAGACTCATAACATTTCACATCATCACATCTCCGGATTACTTCATTCAGCTTCGACATCAGAACTCAATCGCGCCGCAATCAGATCGATTACCGCTATCTACCCTGAGCTTCAACAAAAGAGCTCAAATCTACTCGAACCACTGCCCTATCTACCCCACCACAAAGGTTCGCCAATCCTATAGCACTCGTGCTTCTCCCCCATCGAACTAACGTCAACGCATAGATTTATATCTGTGCGCGGAATTCATCTAACCCCAACTTCCGCTGACACTGACTAAGGTGGAATAGGTGCACTGTCATATTCACCGCACAAATTTGGGCCGAATTGTCCTACGTCTTCTGCGGCAGCTTCTCCCTGTTCAGCGACGGTCGCTAGCGTTCTTGGGACCGATATTCTCTCTGCTTCGTGAAGCCGCATATCACTGTGTCTGTATATTCACGTGCAAGCGGTTCGTAAGACAACCGTAGCACACGGCCGAAATGTAGTTAGTGAAGAATCGACATTCACATCTGTAACCTCAAAGCACTCAGCTTTCCTAGAGAAATGACAGTTCGGAAAGAATGGCGTTGTGGATATTTTATCTTAATTCTTACTTACATCATGATTAGCCTAGAACGAGAGGCTGATGTTGGCATTGATAACCGTGAACGTATGGCAGGCGGTATCGGAAAACGACAAAATTGTCCATTTGAAATTTCTGTCATCGTGCCGAGAACAGATGCCGACTTGCCGGTGACGTCTTTGTTCTGCCGCAAGGGTGGTTCAAAAAATCTGCCACTTGATTCACTACTATCACCCCTAAAATGTACTCCCTGCGTTTTCCGTTATAATCAAGAATATTCGATACCAACCTCATCAGGAAATTTAATCGCCAACTCGTCACTTCCTATTGACTCTCGCGTGAGCTGAAAGCCCGTGATTCGTAAATGATCCGGTCGAAATTGTGGCACACCGTATCAAGGTTCGTAATAAACTGTTCACATAAGACACAATACCTGTAGCATGCCATATCTAGATGTCTTATTCCCAAATCAAACCTCTGGCATTGGACGGCGAACATCTCATTCCCCCCTATATTTCCACGTACCTGGAAAGCAACGACGCTCCTCATGATACAGACATAGAAGTGATCAGACGCTTATTACGGGACATTTCCCAGTCTCTCGAGAAGGCGGATGGAGATAGGAATGATCCCACTCGAGATATCGAAACCTCGCAGAAGCGATGTGCTGCGTTGCAAGAAACGCAGTCCGAGCTCAGATCCATCCTCTCTCCTCTTCGCCGGTTTCTTGCTGAGATCCTAAGCGATATTTTCCAGCACGCTGTTGCGATAGGCTACTGCGTCTGGAGGACCTCAGAGAGCCCCTGGTGTCTAAGCCACGTCAGTCGTCATTGGCGAGCCATTGCCCTGACATGTTCTGGAGTCATCTGGTCAATGCTATATGTCGACATCAATATATGCAGATTCGACCAGAAGGATCATCTCTCTCTTCTTTGAACATGCCTTGCTCGATCGCGCAGTCATTACATTTTGGTGGACTTTGATTACCCACAGCTGGTATCAGAATACAATGACAAAGCTGTACAAGTCATGCAGCTACTTGTAGACCACTGCGAACGCTGGTACTTTTTCGAAATCTCAAACTTTTCCCCTGAGATCTAAAGTCTTCTCAGTAAGGTTCGCGGTCGTGTCCCGAACCTCATCGGGGTCGACATCCACGACGGATCGGTATCTGCATTTGCCCCAGCAGAACCTTTCACGGCTTTTGAATTGGCTCCAAAGTTGCGTTCCATGAAGATGTGTAGTCGTTGGTCCCGGAACGCCTTCCCTTGTTTCATATGAGGACTGCCGTAGGTTGCCGCCAAGCGATCCTCTTGAGTTATACTCCACTATTCTTGGACCATTCCGCCGACAGCTACGAACATTCACAAGCCTCACTGTGCACATTACATCGCCTGAAGCCAATCTGCGCATTATCATGCCAGAGCTGCGTCACTTCCGAGGATCACACGGAGACTTATTTCAATATGTGACGGCACCGAATCTGGAGACCTTCTCCTTGGACCCTGTTAGGCGACACCCATTTACTACCACCTCACTTTTGAACGTCCTCGACTTGTTCACTCGGTCCGGATATTCAGGTCTTTCGAGGCTCGCGCTGTCAAACATCTTGCTTACTACACATATTCTGGATATCCTGCCTTTGATTCCAGCGCTTGCGGTGCTCCAGTTCCAATTTTACGACTGGGAGGGGAGGTCCGGCGAAGAAGATATCTTTCGCCATATGTTCCAACAAATGACAGAGGAAGACGAGGTTGGAGCGCTCAGCGTGGTTCTTAATCTTCAACATTTTTCCTTCGTAGTCACCAGGCGCCACTGTTGTAACAACTGGTATGCCAGAACTCTTTGTTTCTTTGATAGGACCTTCCTTCGCATGGTTGCCTTGCGTGCAAATACATCGAAGAAGGTAAAGGTGATTGGCACTATTATGAATGGAATGTGGCTTTCGACAGATAAAATAATCTTCACATATTTACTCAAACAAGGCATGGATATATCAGGGAAGGATAGAAGCCCGTGGGACTTTCCAATGTAAAATTACAGTCAGCCGTGCAGGCGGGGGGTTGTAATTTCCATACCCACCAATAACATGTTCTGGCATCGTAAACGGTACACAAGTCAGGCATCTTACAACGAAGAATAGGCTTCACGTTGAGTATTTTTTCACAATCTTGGCTATATCTAGTAGCTTCCCGTTATGATTCGCTTCATCTCCCCTAACATGTAAGAATAGCTTCTCCTTAATCGCAAAGAAAAGGAAATCAGGAACCATCTGAAAAGGACCACTGTAGGGAGGGCTTAGTTCATCCACCGTGGACCCGGTCGTTAGCTTTTTGCTCCAAATTCTAGAGTTCAATCTGTGATCTGGGGCCGCGCCCCCACCATGCGTCCGAGGGCGAGCCAAAGGAAACCGTAGAAAATCATATTGTGAGGGTAAGAAACAAAGAAAGGTGAAGCAAGAATAAGTTTACGAAAATGCAAGAAGATCGTCTAGAGTCATGAAGGTGAAGAGGCAGTGACTTGTTTATGTCCCAGGATAACGGAAAGGTGGACCGCTCATCGTTCCCCTTTATATGGGAGTGAATCGGCAAGGCCAAACCTCATTCGGATCTAGCCGATCTTATCAAGCGTTATTTGGCACTGTTTGGAAGGCTCATCAGCCTTCTCACCTTCTCTGCCATAACGGTACCTAGTACGCGTCGCACGACTGCCTCTTACCTACCTACTATCATGAAGGGCACCTAGCAAAGGCAGCCCAATATTTTCAGGAGACCAGCAGACCTCTTTCTTTTCGCACTCATTGTCGTGGTCGTCATTTTCGGCGCCCAGCGATGTCTTAGCCTAACCCATAGCAGTCCGGCCTTTCTCAAGGATGTCACCCACGACAGTGAGGCGCAAAAATGGAAGACAGACCAGGTCGTATATGATAAGTACTCTCTGTTACTGAGAGGGCAAAGAGTATTCCTGCAGTGCGCCGCTTTCTTTCCCCTTTGCTCGTTTCTTGACGCGTCAACGTAGCTCCGGTGAATTCCACACGTTTCGGCTCCCTGTTCCTTCTTTCTGGCCAGACATCATGCAGAAATTCAAGGCGGCAGGTTAGCCTGTACACTCATATGGGGATCATCAATCCATCTCGAGGTGTACTGGACTTCAATGACTGGCGCTCCCTGAAGCTACTCTACGAGGCAGCGGTAGGGGCAGGGCTTTGGGTTGTACTTCGTCATAGTACGTTGCTGGATAGATACGTATTATTTGACTAACGTACCTCTAGGACCCGTGCGTAACTCCTCACCGTTCACGCGTCACTGGTTTCGAAACGTAAATCGGGAGTAGATGCACCTGTCAGCGAGTGGGGCGTCCCGCTTGGATCTCCTCCTTGTACTCTCTTTGATCGTTTTCTGGGTTCACAGACACACGGTGTGACCCAGGATTGTTTCCACCGACTCAAAGTATGTCAGTGAAGATCTTCTCAACTTGAATTGCTTCTTCGGCTCGAACTGATTGACACTCGTAGGTAAATTCAACGAGATATCAAATGTCTCCTCTACACGAATCTTCCTATTTTCGGCACGTTTGACATGCCGTTTCATGTTGAAAGGTTTGACAACTCGGCACGTCGTCTCATTACAGCCGAAACGATGCTGAAGAGGTATAAAAGGACGTACCCAACTGCAGGAATACACCATCCCTTCCATCCCTTCCCATCCACCCTCCTCTACATCCCTCGTTCTCTCTCTAGTTCAGTGTGTCTCTTCCATCATCCTTATTTATGCTCAGCTCCCGGAACGTGTTGCCGTGCACGGCTTTCATTGCATTCCCACTCTCGTGTTGATGGCTGCGTCGTGGTCGCGTGACTGTAACTCGGTGCCCGGTTACATAGGTTTCAATTGCCGAGTATTTTCTTCCTACGGTTGACCACCACGTTGATTCGAATTCGGTCGTCGAGCTCAACGGTGGGCCCGTTTCTCCTCTATATTTAGTTCTTTTCTGACAAGTTTACTGAAGATTAGCGCAGCGGCGCGCCGTTGTCGAGCTCATCCAGGGATCCATTCATCCTCATTCGTACGTACACAATATCCCTGGTCTTATTAAACTTGCTAAAGATGCTCCAGTTTGAGTACCGACCCTAGGATGCCTTCCGACCAAGTTAGCATGGTAGCGCGCAGTCATTGAGCGCATCAAGGCATGTCCATTCATCCTCGTTGTGCATGGGTATGTACACGTTATCCCTGGTTCTTCAGTACTTGCTGACGGTACGGCAAGATCAAGTACTGACCCTACCGCCCACTACCTTGAATGCACCGATGTTTTCTCGATGCCGAAGCTACGCTGAATCAGATTAATCAAGAGTCAGATGAAGTGTCATTATTTCTGCGACCGGACGTGGGGAATATGTGAGAGTGTGTTTCAGCTCCAGAGAGCACGCGTATGGAGAAAGTGAGTACTTGCACTTCACTCCCATTCATGCGGGCTTAGACGTCCGCAGCCCGATGTCTACGACCACACTGGACACCACGGTATGTTCGCCTCTTGATTCCTCGATACTCCGTTGCTAACATGGCCCCAGTTCTCGTACGTGAATGGCACACTGAACGACATCGAGCTCAACACGAGCAGCACGCTTGAAGGCAGGGTCAGTGGCAAACGGGAGAGAGTGTGTCGGATGGCACGGATGATGGTGAGTACGTCCCGTTGATTCCAGTCCGCCGACACTCAGACATGCGCAGCCCACCTTGAACAACCTCGCTCTCAATGCATGCACGCCCGCCTTTCAAGTCTTCGAGGCCACTCCATTGCTTACTGTGTCGGATATTGGCACGGCATCGAGCTTGAAGTAAGTAGTTTGTTCAATGCACGTCCACTGACCATTAACTGTGTCCTAGAATCAAGGAAACAGGATCGAATGATGTAGCGAGGAGGAGCGCTGGGGAGCGGAGTGGAGACGGGCACATTGGCGGTATATGATTGTACAGAGAATGCAGTGGCTTAGGTAGTGTGCGTGAAATGGAGGACGCTCTCTGACAAGAAGAGTTGGATCTTCAGAGCCGTCGACGCATCCAAAGACGCGAACCAGGACGTGAAATTCACCTGGGATACTGAAACGGGGCGATAGAGATCTCTCTTCACTGTGGAAGAGATGCGAAGATTCCGAGATGAGCTCCTTGACGCAGAGTCCGCGTCTTCTGATCGGCCGGGTTCTCCCCCCCTTCCTGTGTATCGGCCGACGGTACGGCTTCGTGTGCGTGACATCACCCCTTCCGCTCCCCTCCTGCCTCTGTCATTTTCAGCGCTGACGAGCCTGGTCCTGGTCCTTCCGGATTCAGTTCTCTGGTGACGGCCGTGCCGATAGAACCTACGGCTACGGAGGCTGATGTCAGTGCATATCTATTATTTCCTGATTAGCCTTCTATAATTTCTGTGGATTTATTGGAGGACGATGCTGCGTATGGCTTTGGGCACGGCGGTACCTCGACTACTACGCCGCCGCGCTCGTCGAACCCTCCCCCGACTCTTCTGACATCGAGGGTTCATCCTGATGTCTTGCACCCTGGGGACTCTATGCCGTTTCCAGAAGCCCCCGCCCGTGCAAATACTCAGTACGAACGAGGTGTTTTACCTCGAGGCATGCAGACGGTCCATATAGTAATGGTTGTGGGAGGTACAGAGCCAGTAACTATACCCGTGCAGGTGGAAGATCCTCGTGGACTCGCATCCTACCCGCCGCAGCGGAAAGTACCAACACTCCGCTCTCGAGCTCCATCCCCCGGTCCCGAAATGTGGGATGTTCCGTTCCCAGAGGTGGAGCAAAGCAGGAAGAGAGCCACCCCTCCGCGGGACAAACGGAGCCATGAGCGTGCCTTTTCTACACGCAGCGCTCATGTGACTTGTGTCTCCAGTTCGACGACGTCATCTGTTCAAGGACAACAGCGTGGGGGCGGTTCTGATGATGATACAGATCGCAGCCTATTCACGCGGTTGGCTGTCCCTCCGGCGGTTGTTCCTCCGAAAAGACTATTCGTCACACTACTGAGTCGCTATTTCGTGCCGAGCGATCTCCTAGCGGACGTCGAGCCTTGGATGTCCTTCCAGCTCTTCAGCACAAACTTTTCTCTGACCAATGGTTGTGCAGGTACGTACGTACTCTTCCCATAGTATATTGGACACGTGAAATGGTGGCGGCTCTGAAAGACCACGGGAGGCTGGTGTTCCATCGACTTGCGACAAGTGTTACGTCTGCTCTCATCGCGTGTTACATGTATGGGAAATTGCGCTATCTACCACTTCAGCACTGATATATGGTACGAGGAAGAATCTGGTTTTGATACAGGGCGGCTCAATGGACGAAAACGACCAGGAAAGACGTCCGTCTCTGATTTTGTACGTTATCCATTTTCGCACCTGCAATTTGTGTCTGCTTACTCTTAAGAACAGTTACATCTACGCCGAGTTGGGATTAGCGATCATACTCTCTGATAAAATCGTACCTCTATCCCGGCCGGTGAATCATTAAATACTACACCTACCATTGATCAGTGGGAAAACGCACTGTGTGTCTCGGTCCGAGTCCGCGTAATGGAGTTGTCCGTGCTGCTCTTTTTTTCTCAGTCCTACTATCAAATCCTTGATATCCTGTTTTTTCTTCGATGTTGTTCCGTTACATCGACGCTGAGGCTCTCAAAGAATAGTGCATTTCTTTCACATGCTCTCTGTTCCTTTGTGATACTTCGCACAGTCTAAATTGATAGCTGCGGTGCTGGGTTGATTGTAAGGGTATGAGCATCGACGGTTCGATTCCGTGGTGCGGCCATAGGTTCCAGACGTTCTTTGTTTTCTTTTTGCGTAGTATTGTCCACCATGGTAATCTGCTGAGTACGGAGTACTAAACTGCGAGCTTCGTTGCATGAAACAACATTTAGCAATTGCATAATCCTGCCGCAAAGCTATAGTTGTCAAGTATATTCGGACTATACTAGGTATCCGGGACGGCGGGTGATATTGTCCACCAGTATCTCTGCATCATATGCATCCCAAGGAAGAAACCCGGCGTAAATATAATTACTTTGAATACAGGAGGTATTGCAAATTGAAGGGAGAGCTTAACTTCGGAAGTTGCCGATCTGCTCTTTGCTTCCTTCCTCCGTGCTTCCGATTCACTGATATCTCTGGAGGCGCGCCTACGACCTGCATTGGCTCTGACCTGGACATGGCGGTTTCGGTTAGCCTCATAGGCGTGGTTTTCAGCCTAATGATTGCTCGCACGCGATGTGGTAAGTGTCCGTCCACGTTCCTTTTATTCGTACGCGCTTACGCTTGAGGACAGCCTAACCACTCCCTCCGCTTCTCGTATATTGAGGAAACACTGCCTTCAACTTGCTCTCACAGATTTTTATTCTGCATCGTGGACTGTTGAACAGGAGGCGGATGTTCATCCAGCTGGAGAGGGCTCTGATGAGCAAGGGGGGTAGAAGAGACGTACGTTATCCTTACGAATAGGCTCCTCGAGCGAGGGTTTAGGCTAATATTTGATCGGTGGCAGCCAGGGTCCTCCGTGTCCAACGGGAGAAACGTGAATTTGCCATAGCAGATGGGAACCGTGTGCGCATTATTGGACGCAAGGTACGCCGTCGCTCTTGAGCTGGATTACTGTGCGCTGACCCTTGGCTTAGAGATGCTGGTGGCTCCCTAGTTGTTGCCTAGTGATGTTTCGATAGCCAGAACGTTCCATGAATGCACACGTTCCTCGATTCACTTAGTATTCCAAGTCGAAGTACCATCATCCACCTCGTCGCTCTTAGCGCCCGCACCTCAATTTGAACGTACCAAACGGGTATATGCGCCTTTTTCAGACTCGTATGCGGAGAATGTCTCATACGTGGCCATAATATTGGGCCTGGCAGATGTATCTAATTCTTAGTGTACTCCCTCATCGGCTTTCCGTGTCCTAAAGGCATAGGGGACACACGTCCCAAGTGCGTAACCTTTCCCTTTGTTATTATCACACTCTCCTCACGTGCCGAATCGAAACAAATTGCAGCCGAGAGTTCCGAGATGAGGTGATGCTATGTTGCATCGAATCGGCAGAGACTACGTGATGCTGGACTGTATGAGACTATTTGCGCCATATCCGCGGTGTTGCAAGAAAGCATGTCTGTGAGAGTAGGGATGGTCAACGTTTAGGCCTAGGAAACTCGAATGAATGGCGGGGACGGCGAAAGTTGTGAGCGCAGAATCGGGGATCTACCCCTTCGTGCAGTGCGGGCTCCGCGGGTTATGATCGCCGCTCTCAGGATCTGCGCAGAACGAGGCCCCGGATACGGAATCAGGACTATATTCCCCGCCGGATGAATGAGCCCGAATTATCAAGACGGAGGGAATGGTGTGCTGTGTAATGGCAGATCTTTGTCATGCCGTGGAGGAGAGAAAGGGGAGATGCGCACAGCCTCGGACGGTGAACGAACGATGAGGGCGTGAAGAAGTTGATGACGTTGTGGATCTGCAGAGGATTGGCATTAATCGCCCTAAATCGGCGCTTGCGCGGGGCCTCGGCCACTCGGATGGTCGCCGTATATAAACGCACAGCTCTCTCTTCCCCTCCACCACTCGTTACTCATGTCGCTCACGGTCTCCCTTCCCAGCATCCACGAAATCTTCCCAGGCAAGTCCCCAAGTCGTCTTCCGTTCTCGCTGTAGCACCACTGACGAGGGCTTACAGAGCACCTGCTGCGCCCTCTCCCGACGCACCCGTTCCCGCGGAGACGCTATTCCTTCGACGTCCTCCGCTCGGACTCTGGGTATGCATCGCTCATGCACGTCGCATCCTCGTCGTCTCTCCGCTCCCGCCCTGGGTGTGCGCCGCTGTCGAGCGAAGACGACGACGAGGGCGCCAAGAAACACGTGTGCAGGACGTGTCATAAGCGATTTAATAGGCCCAGCAGCCTCAGGATCCATGCCAACACGCATACGGGCGCTACCCGTGAGTCATCCTACTAACCTTATTTGCCCCCCGCTTATGGCAGCCCACAGCTTTCCGGTGTCCGTTCCCCGGGTGCAGGAGGGAGTTCAACGTGAACTCGAATATGCGCAGGCATTATCGAAATCATGCGGAACCTGAGTCCGACGTGGCGCCCCCGACGTGCTACTTGGTTCGGAAACGCCGTCCTGCTGTTAATAGGTCCGAGTATGTGTGGTGTCCCGCCTCGTCAGGCACGCCTTCTGATGAGGAGGAGCTCGGTGCGTCGATGTTTGGGAAGCAGGATTATCGGGATACGTCAGAGGAGACATCTGAAGAGAAAGAGTATGTCAGGCGCCGAATAAGTGATGTAAGGACAACCAGGTAGTACCTCACAAACTCGCTCAGGTCATTCCCTCCGTGTACTTCTTTTGCGACCTGTTTTCCTTTGCTTTTCTTTTACACTTTTTTGTCACAGACTGTATCCGTACAAATATTCCGCTGTATAATAGTATTCTCCGCATCTCCAAACTCAGTCATCAACGCGCTTCTTTCTACGCACAAACTTTGGGCGGTATCGAGAGTAGAAGTAGTACTGCACGGTTCCGATTTGATTGTGAGGGAACCAATATTATGCCGTCTAAACCAGAGGGTTTCCTTAGCTTCACCATCCTCTATATCGAGACGTCCACAGTTGTCAGTGGTTAAGCGCCCAGTCGGAAGTCCTATTGTGCGTATCCAGGGCAAGGTAAGACTTGGACATAGACTGACGTAGGTGCAGGGATACCCCGTACGAAATAAATCAGTGATTTCAGGAAGAAACCCCCAATAGCGATTCTAGCAAGAGAAACGTGTAGCTATAAATAACCCTCCTCGTCAGTATCGGCAACTCAACCTCCTGTCATGCGGCTTCCGATCCTTACCATCCCGGATAAACTTTACCGAACTGTATATACCTCTGTGGCCACTCTCGAACGTTCGTTTCCTCCTCTTCTTTCCTCCTCCTTCTTCCCTACTTATACCATGGACGACCACACGTCAGTCGAAACCACCACCGCCGCGGACCGTCCCTACTCCTCCCAATTCCTGGATAGGACGCCCTCGCTGTATACCTCAAAACCCTCTTCGGTGGGTGCCTGACGATGGTGGTGGTGATGTTCAGCGTGTTCTCTATCTACTGGGGCGCGCTGTGGGGGATCCCGGTGCGGGATCTGCGGGGGTGGGTGGTGGATTTTGATGGGGAGCACGGTGGGGAGCACGGTTGTGCGGGGCCTCACGGGCGGGTCGGGGGCAGCGGAGAGTAAGATGGTGTTCGTGCAGGTTTCTGCGAGTGAGTTCCCGGGTGGGTGGGAGGATGTTGCGGGTAGGGTGGTGGAGCAGGAGACGTGGGTGGCTGTTGTGGGTGGGTGGGTTTGGATTTTTGTTGGGTTTGTTGGCTGAAGATAGGTAGTTCACATGAACGCGACTGGCGCGTTGAACGCGGCTGTATCGTCAGCGAAATCTTCATATGATGGGTCGGAAGCGATAACGTTCTATGGTGCAGAGGCGAGGAGTGAGAACGCGTAGTATGTTTTCCGTTTAATTTTTTCTGTGTCTCACCTTGACGTCATTCTGCCAGTCGTTCGTTGATACGACCGTCTGTACAAGCTCTCCTTGCCGTTGTATCGCAAGAGTTTGCGCAAGAGTTTGCGGTACAACTGGCTTCGTCTTCATCGCTATCCTCTATCGCCCGCTCGGCACCACAAATTCTAACGGAGCCTATAAGCTATACAACGAACAACCTCGTGCCATTTGATATCCCAGTGTATGCTTCTATTCCTTCGTGTTTCACCCCGAATGTAATCAAGTGTCCCTTTAATGCTAGCGCTATCACATTCGTTGGACTTATCTACCTACTGATTCTATCATTCTTCATCGTCGTGCGTATTATCATGTGTCCTATCCGAGACGCAGCAAGCTAAAGTATTGCCGTAGATGATCGGGGTCTCCGCACGGGAGGTATCCGGCCTGCAGGACAAACTAACCACAGGCTCCCTCATCCGGGTCCGGCTCACCTTGGTGTTCATCGCATACTTTATGATCTCCCTATTCTACTCCCTCCTCAGCCAAGCCTTCCAAGTCGACTTCTCGCACAAGTACGCTCTAAGTATTCTCATTCATTCTCGTTGGTTTTTTTACTGACTAGCGATGTTTTGGTTTGGCAACGCGGGTTTTGTGATCTTCTGGATGCTTAATTTCGTGGGTATGCTCTGTGTGGGGCTTGCTCTGGAAGCGATGATAATGCTCCTCACTATCCGGTTCGTGCCGTTTTTCATGATTTTGTGGATTATATGTGAGTACCCCTCCCCCCGCCTTGTCCCTTCTGTTAGCTTGACGTAGATCCTTCGAAGCGAATGTATCGGTATGCTTCATGCCCATTGCGGTGCTACCAAATATCTACCGTTATGGATACGCCATGCCGTTCTACAACGTATCCGGTGCTGTACAGACTATTCTGTTTGGCACGAAGAACGAACGTAGTTTTCAGGTGTTCGCTTCGCTGTTATTCACTGACTGGGGGTCTTTTAGTGGGGCTGCATTTTGGGATCCTGATAGCGTGGACGGTCATTTCGATGATAACCCTCCCGGCGTTCCAGTGGTTTATGAGGCGGAGGAGTGTGTTGGATTCGACGGGGTTGAGGGAGGAGGCTGAGGGGGCGGGGCGAAGGAGGCAAGGCAGTAGATAGTGGGGGTGGCATACTGTATACTAATCATTTACGATTTACGACATGCAATATAATTTGCTCTTCAGGTGGAAAACTATACCTGGACTTTCCTTAATTTATTTATACTTTAGGTAGGGCTATTAATATTTATTCATAGCAGTATCGTATCTAATGTAAGGATGAAGGTGTATGCACGTCACCGTGGCGAGCTGAGTGCTTCAGTAAAGTTTAGAACTCGGCAAAGGCTGGCGTGGGGAAAGCTCTTCTCCGTCTATCGTCTCTACCTCTAGGATGGTTCAACTCTTCCTCTAAGCCCAACGTCGATTTGAGCTCGGTACCATTCTAAACACGATGTTATGGGATCTGTTGATTTCATTATATCGTTTTGAGACATCGATCATTAGAATACTGTTCTCGCGCTTTGGGTGACAGGTTATCTACTTTGAATTATACCAGGGATTGTCGAACCTATAAGTATAGTCTGATGGGAATCAAAAAGGCTGGGTAATTTCTTCTATCTCCGCTCTTGGTTCGCACGGGTGATGGATTCATAACCATAGGGTATGAACGTGGGGGCTGTCTTGATAACTCGCCTTTCATTCTGTGGGAAGTGCTGTGATTTCACCGACAAATGAATCCACTTGCTTGGAAGGCATATTAGCAGCAATAGAATGAGAAATAAGAGGATTAGAGTGATCTCTATCAATTGCGGTGCAACTACGAGGTATTTATACCTCTAAATGCATTCTAGTAAAGTTCTACGAGAATCCTATATTTATAACCAAGTGAGTAAGGTAGAAACTTCGAGTAGAGACACGATTATTCGTGCTGCGGGACGAATGGTTGTGATTCGCATATACGTACCTTGGCGACCGATGTAGGGAGACATGGACACCATGTACCGGATAGACGCGACAGCGTAGGCAGTATTAAAGACGACAAGTGAAAGGGGAGCAAATCCAGGACCCATCGTGGGCTACAGCGACAAAGAAGTTGAGAGAATGGACAAGAAACGAAGCCTGGTAGGTATGTGTCATGTCGTTCCCTCCCGTTTTGCTCCATATATGCGCTTTGAACCATGGGATTTCTCCTGCAAATACGAGACTCCAGAGATCGGACAAGGAAATGAGAATAGTTAGAGCGTTATAAATAGGGTGTGCACTCCTCAAATAGACGGAAATTAAGATGGAAGCAGTGCATTATTGGGAGCCCAAAGTGATAGAAGCTAATTGCATGACTGCAATGGCAGGAAAAGACTCGGAGGGCAAGGGGCCCAGTGTGAACCGAAGGAGTGGTATTCTTTCGAGTGTGTGACGCTGGGTCCGCTCCGGGCGCTCCGTAACCACGTGTGCTTTAGGGCAAGTTTCGCATTCCCGCTGAAGCGCTATCACATCCTAGACCTGTTACCGATCGTCTTCCATATGTGGTGGAAGACAACCGGTACAGGTCTAGTCACATCCATTCTCCGCGGCCTCTTGGAGCTTGGTGACGGAAACCACGGTTCAGTACCGACCTGGATTGTTAGCTTAGGACGCTCGAGTGCTGAACAAGCTTGTCCATTTTCAGTCACAAGGCAGCGCCTCGGTTGCATGAGCATGGGGTGGTTGTGGAAAAGAGACAACAAACGTGTCCTTTTCTGGCAACAAGGTAGCCACTCGCGGCATTTTCTGTTTAAAAGGCTCAATTTTTCCTCCCTAGACTCGTCACCATCACCTCGAAAATCCACCCTCGTATATCGTAAAGTTTGACGATTCAGTACTAGACAAATACCAAGAGGTGTTCAAGCTAGACGGCGACCATGGAAGTGTGTAGGGGTGAAGACTCGAGTTGGAATTCAGAGGTCTGTAATAATTTCTTCATGTTGATGCAATAACCACATCATCATTTCCAGATTCCTTTCTCTGAAATAACCTCCCTGTTAAACGATGATTTAGAATACATCATTCCCGCGCATATTTCCAGGTATCTGAAATGCAACGACGTGCCTGATGATAGAGACATAGAAGAGATTACGAACATTTTACGGGACCTTCGCCAGGATCTAGAGAGGATCGATGAAGATGCAAAGCAAACCGCTCGAGCTATCGAAACATTGCAGAGGCATCGGGCTGCAGTGCTGGAAACAGAGTCCAAACTTCGATCCACTCTCTCACCCATTCGTCGCTTTCCTGCCGAAATTCTCTTTGAGATTTTCCTCCATACGATTGAACGGCACGGTTACTCCGTCCTGGAGGCGTCTGAGGGACCGTGGTCTCTCAGCCGTGTCAGTCGTCACTGGAGAGCCACCGCCCTGACATCTTCTGGAGCGTTGTGGTCCAATCTAAATATCGGCATCCATATGTACAGCGTTCGCCGGGGTAATCCAATTTCCCGACTCCGCACGTGTCTAGCTCGATCGGGAAGGCATAACATTTCGGTGTTCCTCCATTTCTCATATCCCATACCAACCTTCGAAGACAAAGTGAAAGAGATGGTCCAGCTTCTTATAAACGACTGCGAACGCTGGCGCTCTTTTGAGATCTCCAATTCCTTTTTAGAGATCCACAGTCTTCTCGGTAAAGTTCGTGGTCGCGTCCCGAACCTGAGAAATCTTGTTATCCGCTATGGATCTGCTCGCGTATCCGAGCCGCTCACAGCGTTTGAGCTCGCTCCGGAGTTGCGTACTGTGGAGATTCATGATGGTGCGGGCGTGGTCCTTGGACCCGGAAATCCTTCCCTTGTTTCGTACGTGGACCGCAGGTACAGGTCGTCATCAACAATTACTCTTGATTCATATTTCACTATTCTTCACTCATGCCGCCAACACCTACAAATATTCGCCGGCTTCCTTGTGTCCACCTCCCAGAGATCGCATGGAGAAAAGCCCCCGATTATTCTACCGCAGTTGAAACACTTCCGGGGATCACACAGAGACCTCATCCGCAACTTGACGATGCCGAATCTGGAGACCTTCCACTTGGATGTGTTGATGAGACCCTTTTCCGACAACGTGCTCTTGGATGTCCACGACTTGTTCATTCGGTCCGGATGTCAGGGTCTTTCAGAGCTCACGCTCACAAACGCCGTTACGAGTCATGTCCTGGATATCCTCCCTCTGCTTCCAGCCCTCATCGTGCTCGACTTTCGAATCCATCGCTGGCGGGATAAGGATGTTGAAGAAGACGTTTTTCGCCGCATGTTTAAGCAAATGACAGACATCGAGGAGCTTGGGATGCCGAAACTAGTTCCCAATCTCCGTGAGTTTTCCTTCATGGTGATCGAGCATCGCGACTCCTGCGTCTTCTGCCTTGATGGGATCTTTCTTGACATGGTTGTCTCCCGTGCAAAGACTTTGAAAAAGGTGGACGCTAGAGGGATTGTGCCTCGTGGAATGTGGTCTCCGAAGCAGGTATCAGTCTTTGAAGGCTTACTCGAAGAAGGAGTGGATATATCGTTGAACCATCTCAGGCCATGGGACTTTTCGGGGGGCTTAGAGCGTCTCGTAAATGTGGGCCATGTTTTAAGAAACACCAGTGACCGACACATATTCAAAGTTGTACGTAGGCCATAGATGTTCAACAATTCCATGTAGTCTCAAAGAGAAGTGAGGAGAACGACGGATTCATACCTGGTGTTGTAAACTAACTATTACGATTACGGTTCACAGCAAGAATACTATTATATTGTTATATCTTGACATCAATATATCAATTATAATTTGTTATTCATCATCGCTATTCATGTGCACGAATCCTGGCTTATGGCTCAGGGAGGAAATCGCTGACCAATATTGTTAGAATGAAATACTAAGCAAACTACGTGCTGACTTTTTGGGATATTCAAACTTCTCATGGCGGACAGTGAGTCGCCGTTTCGTTCTCGTACGAAGTTACTTATGTGTTGCATTATTTCCGAGGGGGTTTCGTAGTACATCTTAGGCCACAATTCAGGGTGACGAGGATCGCCTACGAAAATACTCCCTACTTTTGCAATCCACATTTACACCAACCAAGTGATCGACAGTACAACGATACTCCCAGATAGGAGTACAAACAGGACGTCTAGAAAAACGCTGAACATTCGAAGGCAGTCCTTCATCTTAGGCTCCGAGAAATGATAGTCAGTAAATTTATGACAATTCTTCGAGTTTTTGACATTGTCAATGTACGTCTCACCTGAGAATTCTCAAGTCGAGCTTGAGCTTGAGATAGCAGGGTCATAGAATTATTTTAAATTTACTACATATGGTACTTACATAAACACGAAATGGCCCATATGAACTTGAACCGCACTTGAGTATTTGAGCACTGATCTCGAGGCGAGCTCAAAACTCGTGCTCAGATCTCAGAGTCGGAACTCACAACTCGAAAATGGGGGCTGTGTCATATATACTGCGACGAGCTTAGCCCATCGCAACTCCCGGAAAACGGAGAGAAGACTTCTAAAGAACTGAAACATTTAGCTTACATGATAGATAATAGAACAGGGACTGACTCGATACTTGGCGAGGGAGACAAATAATGTCGCTCGCTACGTGGATTCGGAGAGCTTTTGTTGTCATCTTCCTCTCGGATGGACAAGGCTTGATGGATCCGCGGTTAATCCAAGCTGAAGGTTCAAAAAATAAAGAACATAAAATGAGATCCCGGAGCTCACCCCGGCCGACCGACTAAGTCATCTGTCCTTTCTACCATCCTCAGCTCCACCATTCGACTGACATGGCCACTGTATGATTTTGTGGTGGAGTCCTAGGTGTTGATCGTAAATAAGTTGGGTGGACAGTTCTGCGCGGCAAAATTGGTTGAGTGTCGAAGGCAAACAGGGTTTCTAGCTCCGCTTCAACTCCGCATCGAGCAGCCACACACGCGTCATGCACGTGCATATAACAACACAGTGTCGTACCACTTCGGAGTTTGACTTGTTCAAGACTCCCTACTTGCTCCCCGCACCATTTCCTTCAAATTTATTGGTGTCAGCACGATCCTCTCCTCGAATTCTTCCCTTGCTTAGTTCTCTCTCTGACTCTCCATGACCACCACTGTGCCTGTGCTCGTTGTCGATACACCGACGTGCTGATGCAAAAAAGCTCCCGAATCAACATAGCGAGCGACACCATCTGGATCCCTCGTCAATGGCATGTAAGCCCCTTTTCCACCATCTATCATGCAAGGTACATGTTAAAGTCATTTAGAAGTCTTCTCTCAGTTTCCCAGGAGTCGCAATGGGCTAAAGGCATCACAGTGTATACGGCACACGTAGGTAAGTTAACTATTTTGAGGTGTGAGCTCCGACTCTGAGATCTGAGGAGTTTTGAGCTCGGCTTGAGATCAGTGCTCAAAAACTCCAGCGCGATTCATAGGGCGTGTTTATGTATGTAGTAAATATATATTGCATGATACCATCTCAGATCTCAGATCTCAAGCTCAAGCTCGACTTGAGAATTCTCAGGTGAGACGTACATTGGCAACGTTAAAAACTCGAAGAATTGTCATGAATTGTCAGTGATAGTGTTTCATGGACAAAAATCGTATTTCATTTAAGTTCTCTCGATTTACTTTAGGACGAGCGACTGTTACTGACATCTCGGTTGCATCTTGGTTCGCTTGCGGCGGTAATGGGAAAGCAATAACATTCAACAACATTGTCCATATTTGGTCACAAGGTAGCTGACATGCTGGCGAGCATATGTGTAGAAGGGACAACAAGGTTGTCCATTTTTGGCAACAAGACAGCTACTCGCGGCATTTTCAGTTTAAAAGACTCAATCTTTGCTCCCTAGACTCGTCACCATCACCTCGAAAATCCACCCTCGTATATCGTAAAGTTTGACGATTCAGTACTAGACAAATACCAAGAGATGTTCAAGCTAGACGGCGACCATGGAGGCGCGTAGGGGTGAAGACTCGAGTTGGAATTCAGAGGTCTGTAATAATTTCTTCATGTTGATGCAATAACCACATCATCATTTCCAGATTCCTTTCTCTGAAATAACCTCCCCGTTAAACGATGATTTAGAATACATCATTCCCGCGCATATTTCCAGGTATCTGAAATGCAACGACGTGCCTGATGATAGAGATATAGAAGAGATTACGAACATTTTACGGGACCTTCGCCAGGATCTAGAGAGGATCGATGAAGATGCAAAGCAAACCGCTCGAGCTATCGAAACATTGCAGAGGCATCGGGCTGCAGTGCTGGAAAACAGAGTCCAAACTTCGATCCACTCTCTCACCCATTTCGTCGCTTTCCTGCCGAAATTCTCTTTGAGATTTTCCTCCATACGATTGAACGGCACGGTTACTACTCGTCCTGGAGGGCGTCTGATGGACCCTGGACCCTCAGCCGTGTCAGCCGTCACTGGAGAGCCACCGCCCTGACATCTTCTGGAGCGTTGTGGTCCAATCTAAATATCGGCATCCATATGTATAGCGTTCGCCGGGGTAATACAATGTCCCGACTCCGCACGTGTCTCACTATCGCGCAGGCGTGACATTTCGGTACA
>JAUDZF010000419.1:15000-16650 GCA_030407055.1 Armillaria mellea | reverse complement strand
CGCATTTGGTAAGGAAATGTAAGGGGGGACTAAGCCTGGGGGCTTACTGGGGATGCTTTCTAGTGCTGTAGGATGGGATGGGGACTTTCTGACCTGTTTTTTACATGTTTTAAACCGCATTTTTGGTCATTTGAAGGTATTAGGATGGTAGTAAGGGGGGAGGGGGTCATTAGTCAACTTGCTCAATGTCATTTTAAACTGGTTTAGGTTGTTCCTGAGTCGGATTTGAGTGTTTTCATTTTTGGGGGGAGGAGTATATCATTATGGGTATTCAATATTGATCCCATCGTTCTAAAAACACTTGTAGCTTACAGATATGACTTAGTAGACTATGGGGATGACTTATTTGAGGGTGGTAGCCCTGTTGGTTGTTGAGAAATTCGAAGATTTCGGTTTTTAGTCATGTAAACAGGTTTCTATTAAGTATCTAAGGATCCTAGTACATTAAAAACACTTGTAGACGACGGGTATGAGCTATTAGACTATGGAATGACTTGCCTGTAAGTAAATGTTACCTTAGTTTCTATAAATTGAAGATTACATACACACAACCGAAAATTCGACTTTTTACCTTTCTATTCTAAGGCTAATAGGATCCTAGTACATTAAAACACTTGTAGACTACGGGTATAAGTATTGACTATGGAATGACTTGCCTGTAAGTAATTGTTACCTTAGTTCTCTATAAAATTGAAGATTACACCGAAAGATTTCGACTTTTTACCCTTTCTATAAGGCTAATACAAGTACCAAGGCCCAAGTTTTGTTTGGTTACCTTGTCTGACCTTATGATTGACGATGCTTAGACTTAGAATTTCGGACCTTGGAATGAAACAATGCACAGTTTGAATTTATTTCTACCTAAAAACACGAAAATTTTTCTAAAAAGGGCCCTACCGGGCCACAGCCTTGGGCCATGGGATTTGTGAAGGGGAGCGGCCGACCCTCCCCTTCTCTTTATAGCCCGGGCCCTCAAGTGTTCTCTGCATTCCTTTTAATAACTAGCCCCCCAGTATCCCAGGCTCCCTCTCTTACCTCAAAAGGGTAAGGAAAGGGAGTACCCAAGGGGACCAGCATTCCAAGGAATGCAGAGCCCACCTCAGGACCTCGCCGTCCCGTCCTTGCTTACCTTGAAGCTATAGATAGGTGCTTTCAAGGCTTTGAGCTGCCGGTTATACAGCTCACTAACGAGTCTAACTCGTTAAGCATTCAATCGTTAGTATAGAATGCTAACCGAAACCATTGGGTCCAAGGTGAGGCCCAAGGTTCTTTCTTATAAGAGGTATACCCACACTATCCCCGAAAAATACCCGAAATTGCATGAGGCGTGAAGCTCCCTGTCCACTAAAACGCGACTGTCGTTTTAAACTTAGTCTCAGAAAACAAAAAGCCAACCAACGTAACAAAAGGTAAGCACCCGTAACAATAAGCTAAGGAACGGACCTAACAAAAAGGTAAGCTGAATTGTAAGCTAGCTAACGTTGCGCTCCGTTCACTTTCTAAGCAAAGGTAATGAAGCAAAGCTATGGTATGCGATTTCCAGAAAAGGCAATCAAGCAATATCCAAAAACAGCAATCAAGCGCAAGCTAACCAACCTAACAAAGCAAAGACAAGGTCAACCTAACAAAAGGCAATCCCTCATTCCGTTA
>JAUDZF010000419.1:2500-5000 GCA_030407055.1 Armillaria mellea | reverse complement strand
AAATATAAGGGGGGGCTTACTGTGGGCGCATTTTGGTAAGGAAATGTAAGGGGGACTAAGCCTGGGGCTTACTGGGGATGCTTTCTAGTGCTGTAGGATGGGATGGGGGACTTTCTGACCTGTTTTTACATGTTTTAAACCGCATTTTTGGTCATTTGAAGGCTATTAGGATGGTGTAGGTAAGGGGGGGTAGGAGGGGGTCATTAGTCAACTTGCTCAAATGTCATTTTAAACTAGTTTAGGTGGTTCCTGAGTCGGATTTGAGTGTTTTTCATTTTTGGGGGAGGAGGAGTATATCATTATGGGTATTCAATATTGATCCCATCGTTCTAAAAACACTTGTAGCTTACAGATATGACTTAGTAGACTATGGGGATGACTTATTTGAGGGTGGTAGCCCTGTTGGTTGTTGAGAAATTCGAAGATTTCGGTTTTTAGTCATGTAAACAGGTTTCTATTAAGTATCTAAGGATCCTAGTACATTAAAAACACTTGTAGACGACGGGTATGAGCTATTAGACTATGGAATGACTTGCCTGTAAGTAAATGTTACCTTAGTTCTCTATAAAATTGAAGATTACACCGAAAATTTCGACTTTTTACCCTTTCTATAAGGCTAATAGGATCCTAGTACATTAAAAACACTTGTAGACTACGGGTATAAGGTATTAGACTATGGAATGACTTGCCTGTAAGTAATTGTTACCTTAGTTCTCTATAAAATTGAAGATTACACCGAAGATTTCGACTTTTTACCCTTTCTATAAGGCTAATACAAGTACCAAGGCCCAAGTTTTGTTTGGTTACCTTGTCTGACCTTAGATTGACTGCTTAGACTTAGAATTTCGGACCTTGGAATGAAACAATGCACAGTTTGAATTTATTTCTACCTAAAAACACGAAAATTTTTCTAAAAAGGGCCCTACCGGGCCCAAGCCTTGGGCCATGGGATTTTTGAAGGGGGAGCGGCCGACCCTCCCCTTCTCTTTAGCCCGGCCCTCAAGTGTTCTCTGCATTCCTTTTAATACTAGCCCCCCAGTATCCCCCTCTCTCTTACCCTCAAAAGGGTAAGGAAAGGGAGATACCAAGGGGACCAGCATTCCAAGGAATGCAGAGCCCACCTCAGGACCTCGCCGTCCCGTCCTTGCTTACCTTGAAGCTATAGATAGGTGCTTTCAAGGCTTTGAGCTGCCGGTTATACAGCTCACTAACGAGTCTAACTCGTTAAGCATTCAATCGTTAGTATAGAATGCTAACCGAAACCATTGGGTCCAAGGTGAGGCCCAAGGTTCTTTCTTATAAGAGGTATACCCCACACTATCCCCGAAAAATACCCGAAATTGCATGAGGCGTGAAGCTCCCTGTCCACTAAAACGCGACTGTCGTTTTAACTTAGTCTCAGAAAACAAAAAGCCAACCAACGTAACAAAAGGTAAGCACCCATAACAATAAGCTAAGGAACGGACCTAACAAAAAGGTAAGCTGAATTGTAAGCTAGCTAACGTTGTGCTCCATTCACTTTCTAAGCAAAGGTAATGAAGCAAAGCTACGGTATGCGATTTCCAGAAAAGGCAATCAAGCGATATCCAAAAACAGCAATCAAGCGCAAGCTAACCAACCTAACAAAGCAAAGACAAGGTCAACCTAACAAAAGGCAATCCCTCATTCCGTTAACAAAGCTAAGCTAACTGACCTAACAAAAGGTAAGGTCAATCGTTAGCAAAGCTACGGTTATCTGATTACCAAAAAAGGCAATCAAATGCGCCCTAATGTCAACTAACAAATCTTGTAACAATCTTAAGCAAAGGTAAGTGCTTGTTTCATTAACAATCTAACTAAGCTAAGCTACCTAGGCTTGCGCCGCTAAGCAAAGGTAAGGAAGCAAAGCTATAGTACTATGATTGCCAAAATAGGCAATCAAGCGCACTCTAAGCATGAGCTAAGGCCATCCTAACAAATTATCATAAGCAAAGGTAAGCTCTTGATTTATTAACAAAGCTAACAAAGCTAAGCTACCTAAGCTTGTACCCATTCACTTTCTAAGCAAAGCTAACAAAGCTAAGCTTGCGCACCGTTCACTTCCTAAGCAAGGCATAAGGTCGTTTGATTTCCTAAAATGGTATTCAAACGACTTCCAAAAATGGAAATCAAAAGCGACCACAGCTAAGCTAAATCCCGTTCACTTCCTAAGCAAAGCAAAGGTCCATGAACAAAGCTAACAAAGCTAAGCTTGCGCCCTATTCACTTCTTAATCAAAGCTATGGTACCGCGATTGCCAAAATAGGCAATCAAGCGCACACTAAGCGCAAGCTAAAGCCAACCTAACAAATTATCCTAAGCAAAGATAAGCCCTTGATTCGTTAACAAAGCTAACAAAGCTAAGCTACCTAAGCTTGCACCCGTTCACTTTCTAAGCAAAGCTAACAAAGCTAGGCTTGTGCACCATTCACTTCCTAAGCAAGGCATATGGTCGCTTGATTTCCTAAAATGGAAATCAATT
>JAUDZF010000418.1:0-16704 GCA_030407055.1 Armillaria mellea | reverse complement strand
GTTGCACCACTATTGTAGACTCTTTAGCATAGATGCGGATACATATCGGGACGAGTCGAACAAACCTCGCGTTTGCCCCGGTTACCGCAGCGTTAATTTCATCGGCAGTAGCGTCTTCAACCAACAAATTCTGAGTGAAGATACAGCCAGTAGCATCGTTGGCGACATCGCAGGTGTTGCCAGCAGCAGTTGGGTCTCCGATCTGACCGGGCGCGAAAGTCCCAGATTTCAGAGCATCCTGAGGGTTTCCGCCAACAGCATCGATCTGCTTTGCGAGTTCCAACACTATAGCTTTGTTCACGGCTGCAGCATTGTCCGAAGCGGGGTCCTACCACTTTATCAATATCATCATCGCAAGTATATCCAAAGAGATACAAACTTGGTGCTGTTGAATGGCAGCGATTTCGGGGTTCACGGCTTGGATACTGGTGCACGCATCAGTGGTCGCACCAACGGAGCCAGAATTCCTCTCCAGGGCTCGGTAAATCAAGGCAGCAACCATTCCGTCAACATCTCCCGCGGCCTTCGCATTCGTAAAGGCTTGATCAGCGGTAGCTTGCTGGAGACACGTCGCATCCTAAACAATAGTGATAAGCTTCAGGATCAGAACATTAACGTGAAATGTTTACAGCGATGCTCCCCGCACCGGCGATGGCGGCAGCATTACCCAAGAGACCAAATACAGGGTCTTGAATGTTGTCAGGATTGTTAAGCGCCAGACTTGCCCCAACAGTAGTTAGAAACTGTTCGTGGGAGTGCTCTACGAACAGAGCAACTATGAGTGAACAGTTGAGTAAAAGGCAGGACAAGTTTTTACCCTGAGGCACCTCTCGACGAAGAATGGGAAGAGCCAAGGAAGATACGGAAAGCGAACCAAGTGCGAAAAGAAGCGTCTTTGAAGAGATCATGTTGCAGAAAAATCCGACAAAAGGATTAAAGGAATGGGAACGCCCGCGACTAGGGAGTGTAAGGATTGAGCAGGAAGATTCGAGTGAATGAAAAGAAACTTCGTACAAAAATGAAGAAAAGAAAGCTTGGGTCTAGCAAGAACCTGTCTTGACTGGCAAAGGAAAGAGTGGAAGAAACTGAGAGGAAAAAAGGGCAGGCCCTGCCTTATAAGTAGCACGCTGCACAGGGGTGTTGCTTATCCATCCCATGATGCAGGGAATATTGGCCGTTGCTATGAGTGCATCAGACCAAGAAAAACCTCCGCGGGCGGCGAAATACTATCATGATCTCGACGGTTCGTCGTTGTGCATCTAGGGCAAGTTCAATACACTTGGATTGACCACTCCTAAGGTCACACCCAGAAGAAACTAATTGAGGGCGCAAGACATTGTGAACGAAGAATGGTCGAAGTTTGTTCTTCGTTGTACTTTCACGCTGTTACTACAGGGAACTTGAATTCCGGGCACGAGGAACATGCTAACAATTTGGCTCGTTTCTGCGCGCTGCGGCCCGGTGTTGAATGTACCTATGCAAAAGGAGTTTGCAGAGTTTCACAGAATCAGTAAAAAAGGACGTAAGTATCACTGTTTCGAAAGGACGACCCGCAATGTCCTATAGGCACCGGGAACGAAATTTGCCTGCCCAAAGGTTGAGCGCCAGACAACCATAGGTGAGGTCTCATCTTACCATAATAAACTAAAGCTGGGGTGATACAACGGTTGAACATCAGCACGCCGACATCGCACGTGTAAATAGCCATGGCGCAGAAGTATGAAAGTTGACAGCTGGAGCAACGCAAGAAGATTCAGATGCCAAGCGGTCTATAGATTTTCTACTACACAGTACGAATAGAAGTTGATTGTTTCTTTGATAACGAGTGTAAGTCTTGTTCTGTTTTTGAAAGACAGTCAGACATTAACGAGAGAGACAGAGAAAACTCACGAATACCCCACACGTGTGTGCGCAAATCCAAGAATTCTGTCGGAAAAGATGAATCTGTGGAGTTGGTAGAAAATCACTGATGGTTGCTTACCAACATGAAGACCGTCATAGAGTTTCTTTAGCTCAGCGCGAACCCGTGAAATATCCTCCTTAGACGAAGAAGCATCGGACAGTGCTTTCAAGTCCTTCTCAACAGCCTCAATTCGCCTGACTTGTGCAGTGACCTGTGATGGTTGCTTTATCGGTCTCGCCGGATGTTGCAGGAAGAAAGAAACGCACGGCTTCGGTGCTCAACTGCAACTTCTCTACGCTAACTTGAAGGGCTGCCGATGCTTGCTTGAATTCCTCTAATAGATGATACGCAGCGAACGAAGAAGCTAGAGAGAAACCAAAGAGAAAGCCGACAATTCTACGAACATATTCAGGAAACTTCCAAAGTGTAAGAGTGTTGAATTGCGGACACACCCGCCGCGAAATCCTCCAACTGGTTTCTTTTGAGGAATGCTAACAGGTGTCTCGTTCATTACTACTCTCGTCATCGAGAACAGACGAGAGCTGCAAACCAAAGCATTCGCTCTTGATGCCGATGCAGGTCGGAGAAGAAGAGAGGCCATGAGGACTATATAGACGAGCTCGATGTCGACGTCGAGGTTCGGAATGTGTCGGACATGTGACCGGAAACTCGCTCTTTCCTCTTGCGATTCCGAATCAAAGTGGCTTTCTGTCAAACTTTCCCCCAAGAAGTAGCAACCAAAACAATATGGCACAGAAACGTGCAAACAGCGGCGAAGGCCTTTCAGGACGCGAAAGAAAAAAGCTGAAGATGGCTGATGCGCGTACAATTGCCGTTCAGCCTGTACAATCGAACGCTGAAGCAGGACCTTCTAGAGTGGACAGTACGCACTCCTAAGGGCTGCTAGTTGAATTATTTTATTGATGATGTCTCGCAGGCATGGCTCGTCTTCCAGGCGTTATCGATGTCGAGGCGTTCACAGAGGTTCCACCTTTGGTCCGTAAACAGGATCTCACCTTGCTGACACTCCACTAGGCCCGTTCGTTTGAGATCAATGCCATGCAGAATGCTATGAAGACGGCGAGGTAAATGATATTGTACTTCAACTTAATCAAAGCTAACAATCGATTAGCTCGAGCTCAACTCAAAGGGCGTGGCAAGCCCTGCCCCGACACTTGCGTCGCAGGGCCGCTAGTCATGATGTCCGTCGTGTACCAGTTCGTTTACGTGAAAATGCCAAGGCAGAGGCGCGTCGCCTTCATCTTCCGGCTTGAATCGTATCCTAACCATCCTCTTCGCAGATGGACGTCAAAAAGGTCATTAATCGGCAAAAGCCAAAGCGTGGCAAGGATAAACGAGTTTCTAAAACCGAGTCATTTTTGAAGCGTCAGAGTAGGGTCATCGTGCTTTCCATCTATGATGCAGATCTGATGCTTTCATCTTGTAGGGGACAAAACATGGCTAGAGACTCACCTCTGGCACGCTAAAAGGATGAAAATGGAAAATATGTGGGGCTACCGACTGGTTCGTTCTTTGATTTACTATTTGCACAAGCGTTTGACTCCGTTAATAGGCGGTCCACCCGTCAGAAAAAGCGTTTCGACCATCCCATCGTGCCGCTGTCCGCGGGTCTATTCTTCACGATGCATCATATCAGTCCTTGATCGAATTGAAAGGTCCCCAAAAGGTTCTCACAAGAATAATGGACAACTGTTGTGACCCTCAAGAATTGAGTCCGGGTAATAGACGGTGTGTTCGCATCTTCCACTGTGGATACGTATTTAAAGTCTATTAGGTACGTTCTTGGTGCGCGTACCTTGTCTACGCACATATATCCACCAACAATATATCCCCGTGGTCTCATCGCTCCCATCACCATTATGTGGAGACCATTCACTAGGGGTCAACCCGAAGCAGCCGAAGAACCGGAGGAAACCAACACAGAACCCACTCAGGCAAAACGAAGACGCAAAGGGAAAGGGAAGGAAAAGGCCACGGAAGAAACAGACACTTTACTGAACGATGAAACGATTCGTGTGGTCTGGATTCATTCTCATCCAGCAACTCATGACGAGGTTTTCAATGCTCTTCAAACAGCTGCTTCATCGGTTTTGGATGAAATCAATGAAGAATCATCGTCGGATCAGGTTGTGGACGTTGAGATTGCTGACTTGAAAGGAAAAGTTAACATTTTTGAAATCATGGGGCCAAAGTCTAGTCAAGTATTAAAAGGTGCTTTACAACCTATTGCCTCCGACGGTCGAACCAGTTTCAAAGAGGTATGATTGCTCACACCGTTGTCGCTCTCGTGTTGATCATTTGAACAGTTTTGGTCCTCTTTGGCCGACATTCAAACTACCGGTAGTTTGCCCCGAGGAATGATAGTTGGGTTTACCGTAAATGACCCACGGCTAAAGTTCGCATGACCTCTAATCACTCGACACTGTTTTACTGACTTAGTCCCAGATTTCCTCCAAAAAACGCAAAACTTGACGCATCCACTGCCTCGAACATCCTCACTATGCCCTCATCGGCTTTGGCGCAAAGCGACGTTTGGGACGAAACCGCTCGGAATGCTTTGAAGACGCCCAGATACAAAAAGAAAGATCTCGATGAAAGGCGCTCGAAGGTACATTCGCACATTTTCCATCTATACCCACACCGCTCATATGCTCTCTGCGATAGAATGCTATCCCTGGAACTTACCTTACTCCTCTCCGTCAAGACGACCGTATTCCTGTCATGCTTATCCAGCGCTCGCTGGAAAGCCCCAGCTTGGCAAGCACTTCTAATGACGGAAAACGTCGTCCTGGAGGTGCCGAAGACGGTGAGGCCATTCATGGCTGGACGTTGATCATTCCCGCTGGGTGGTCCATGGCATTCTTTTCTTCTCTCATATACACGGGCACTCGTGTAGGCGGACAGCGCGAATGCCAATCGCAAGCATTCGAATCCGGAGTCTCCTACTTTCCTCGAGATTACCCATTCACTTCCACATACGACAAGTATGCCCAAGAATACGAATCCGAAACAAGAGAATGCTGGGAACGGAAACTCCCAGCGAAGAGACCGAATTTTGAAAAACTTGGGACGAAAAGCCCTTGGCGTGCTGATTGGGAAGCAATTTTGGGCATGTCGGAAGAGGGCGCGGTTGATGGCTATGTCAGTACGCAGAGGGGCGAGGGTGAGGAAGCAGACAGGGCTATTCCTTGGCTTTTACGCGGTCCTACGGCTATTGTCAATAACATCTCAAACCTTTTCAGCACCGACGTCGGTCTCCTTGCCGAGGTGAACCGAATTCGAACGAAACGCGGCCTTGGACCTCTCGACAGTGCAGTCAAATCTAGAGACCTGCTGAAAGGAGCTTTGGTTACCGTCAAAGTCAAGATGCACAGGAGAGGTTCACCGAAAGATTTGGCGGTTATATACTCGATGTCTGATGACGAGCTGATCAGCTGGGAAAAGTCGACTCGCAAGTCAGTAACAGATCCCATAGAAGACAACATCGGTTCCGAGGTAGGTGTCGCTCAGGATCCTGACTTCGTTCCCTCTCTAAACTACTATCAGGAATTGGGGTATAAGCCAGAGTCTTCACCCGTCATCGGATATGTGACGACTGGTCATTTCTCGCTTTTGCGAGGAGAAGGATTTGCGCTTGGTGCCGTTCCGCTAACAAAATTTCTCGAGTTAAGAGAACAGGCGCGAAGGTGGGTGTTTTTATGTTCTGCGACTTCCAATACCTGAACTTTCTTCCAGATTATGCAAATCAGAAACCGTTGTCCCGGTCAAAATACGCAATCCGGACTCAGAGACTTGTCGAGCAGCTTACATACAAGTTACAGATCTCTAACTTCACATGTAAAGCAAATTGGATGGCCGTACGGGGTCCCTTCCTTGGCGATCAGAAGAATTCACATTTAATCAATACTTATTTTGCCATGGTTTGCGATCACCCGTTTTTGAGGGGTGCTCTCATCCACTGTCATCAACAGTGCAGGCGTCACAAGATTACAATGCCTGAATGATAGGCCGATGGAGCACGATGCAGATATTATATGTACATAATAAATACCGCATTATGAGAACATCGATAAAGTTCCTGACAGTCGACAAGGTATTTGTACAGAGAATAACTACCAGAGTATCTGAATACATAGAGGGATAAGTACTTGCACTAGGATGGTATATCAAGTGAGGAATACAATATCAATCAAGAAACACAAACACAACTCGCGGCAATTCATCTTCCAACTACTGACCGCTTGACGGCCCAGCAGCGCCAGAAGATCCTGGCAACAGGCTATCATAAGCCGGTGGAATTTCACTGGGACCAGCATCCTGGTGTTGAATGACACCGCTTGAGCCCGCGTAATCCGGATTAGCAACGCCCATGTGTTGCCTCGCCTCGCGTTCTTTAGCCGACAGTCCACCTACACCGCTCGAAGACGGGGCCGATGACGGGGCCTGGACCTGCTGGGGCTGGGGCTGGGACTGGGGCGGAACCCCGGGTATCAAAGACTGTGGTATCGGCGCTGAATACGGGTTGTACAACGCTGGGTGCGGTTCCGATGAGTACTGCGACATCGGCGGCGGGGATGCAGGCGAGGCATTGTAGTAGTTCCCGTAGCTCTGTCCTGAGCTTCCGTGGCTGTTCTCGGTGCTCGCGGTCATGGGGAACGGTGAGACGACCCCGGCACCGATGTCCGTCCCGCCAAGCCGGCCACCCATACCGTCGTCCTGATCCACGTTGAGACCAACGTCCGGGGGCCGCGCCACTCGGTCGGGGTCAAAGTTTCCATCAAACAGGTCATCGAAACGGTTCTTTTGGTGGCGTTTGTAAAAGAACCAGATGAGAATGAGGATTATGGAAAGACCTGCTACGCCGCCTATGGTGCCACCTACGATAGCACCTGTATTTGAGGATGAGGATGAGGATGAGGATGATGATGAGGACGAGGACGAGGAAGCTGCGGAAATGGTGGACGTCAATGTCACCTGTTGTCCGTTCGACTGGGTAACGATGACTGTCGTGCCGATAGCAGAGGTTTGTTGCTGGGTGTTCTGCGTGCCACTTTGGCCTGAATTGGTATTGGTGTTGCTCTGGGTCTGGGTAGCAGAGGTTTGTCCCGAGGTCGCGGTGTCGGTGGAACCAGTGTTGGTCCCTGAAGTAGTTTCACCACTGGACGATGACGAGCCCGTGGGCGGAACGCTGGTGCTGGTGGAGCTCTCGCTCGTGGGAGTGGTGCTGCTACTGGTGCTAGACTGCGTTGTACTCGATGACGAGGACGAGGTAGTGATAACAGAGGACGAGCTCGACGTCGTAGAGGTCGTGGTGGTTTCAGCACTCGTGGTCTGCGCTGAAGACGACATTATTGGAGGCAGAAATTTTTGAGGTGACGGTGTAAGAATAAGCCTGGTCGCGTTATTACGTGTAGGACAAGAAAAAACAGGCGGTTTACATATTACCGCATAGGTCATGCGGTGCTCGGTCCGGGTCTTGGTTAGTCAGCAGTACAGCGCTTGACCAGCACCAACACGATGTACCCCCTTATTTGAAGGACGCATGGGTAGGTCAATCATGCGCATTCCTGTGCCGAATTGACCTGTTTCGATAGGCTGCTTTAGTCCCTCTGTTTCCAAGGCAATTCTTTGCGCCTGGGGTAAGCCGTCTGGGCTTCTCTGCGGGCATTGAGTAAACAGACGAATAGTACAACATGGTGGTACCCTCACCCATTCAGTCGAAGACTTTCACAGAGCCGATTCATTCTTCTGTAACGGCCTGGAAGACCCGTGGTTGGAGAAGTGCGTCATCACGGTCTTCTTCGTCTCGCATGCACTTATGCTCTCAAAAGGCTACTTGCTAGATCATTCATTGTTTGTCTCCTTAGGAGGATCTGGAACTTTGGTTTTGACTCATGAATAGGTCATGCATCCAAATTGGATTCTCAAATCCATCTCGGAGAATTTTCCTATGCCTATCTCCAAATACATACTGGACGGTACGTCTCATTTCGCCGACACGAAGCTCTAACCAGCGACCTTCAGATCTCTTTGATTCCCGCAAAGTCACCTTTGAAGACCGACATAATAGACCTCAAACTCCCGTAGTGTCTACAAGGACCAAGGTGGAAAGTTGGCGAGCGAACCTGACGAAACGACCCCACGAAGATATAGAAGACTCTTTTAGATCTATAGACTTGCGTCCGCCCAAGAAACCGAGACTGGAGCCAATTTCAAAGCA
This sequence comes from Armillaria mellea, assembly GCA_030407055.1. Classification (NCBI taxonomy): domain Eukaryota; kingdom Fungi; phylum Basidiomycota; class Agaricomycetes; order Agaricales; family Physalacriaceae; genus Armillaria; species Armillaria mellea. Next base: position 8,560 of record JAUDZF010000418.1, on the reverse strand, counting down.
AGTTCCTGATACTAGGATCTTGCGCTCTCTACCTCTGCTGAAGACTCAGAAACAACAATTAAGCCCACCGCAATCGCCTCCCAGACGCATTGACCTCGCTAGACATCGACCGCATCCCACCTGTACCGTCAACGCTTTCAAGAAACACTGCAAGATCCCTTCGTATGTTATTGTCGGCCTATATGCTGTCCATTTTGTTGATGCAATCACCAGTTCTCACGAGACCTTCTGGACTGCTTTGCATGACGAACATATCAAAACAGGCTCGATCCGACTACCTATAGCTACTCTCTTGAAAGCACCGCCAGTAAAGGTGACGCGATTCGTCCCACATAAATTCTGTCGCCAGAAGGAGTTTACTGCTGCGAAGAGATGATTCTAGTGCTTGCTCTGGCTTGATTGCTATGCTATCGAGATGTTTGTGTGCCATCGCACTCTATGTATGCTATGTATTAGAATGCTGGGCGAAGCGGTATGCCTGTAAATCGAATTTTATTGTCACACGGAAACGCGCAGCCTCTAAACCATAACGAACACAATGTTATCTTCGGGTAGCATGCCTCTCTCTCTTAGCGCATCTACACTAAGGCTACAGTACCTCCGATGTCAGTGTCTTCCCATCCGATGGAAAGCACCTATTCGGAGCGGCTGGAAGGATTATGGACCTGCAAAAAAGTTAGGAAACCGATTAGCAGAACACCCGGGCCGAGTGACAAACACTAACAGCAAGCTCCAATGTCTTCGCAGATAGCAAGCTCAACTTGAACCAGAAATGTGCATTCAAGTCGCCTCACTACTGGACACCTCCAGGACCCTGAGAAACCTTATGGCATTACCAACATCCCGGAAGGTGGGAGGCGTTGAAGACGGCGGGGGTCGAACAACGGCTGGTGCACGGTCCTGAGGGACGGATGGGAGGGAATGGCCATGATGGAAAGAAAGGAAGACTGAACCTCAGGCAAACACGAGCAATTGCTATTAGGCACCTCGTCGACCGTGCGAGGGTGACGCGTCTTAGTTAAGCTAGAAAACGCGAGGGAAAGTGCACGTGTCACGCGTCACCAAGTATCGTCCGATGTCGTCTTGAACCTTTTCCCTACCCCCACAATGTCAGCCCCCTCCAAAGACGTCTACCTCGTTATCGGGGGCAGCGGATTTTTAGGTCGCCATATCGTGAACCAGCTTCTCGAGCGAGGCGATAATGTCTCTGTTTTTGATATCGTGGAGAGATATCATGACGTGCCTTTTTATTCCGGGGACATCAGCGAACAAGATCAAGTTGCAGCAGCTTTGCAAAAGGTATGTCTTGCCAAAAAAATTGCTGTTGCGATTAGCCAATGATTCTTCCTTGTAGAGTGGTACCACCTGCATAATTCATGTCGCCTCTCCTCCACACGGTCTCAAGGACCCCTCTTTGTACTGGAAAGTCAACGTCGATGGTACCAAGGCAGTGATAGCTGCTGCACAGGAAACTGGCGTTCGGAAACTCGTTTTCACCAGTTCCGCAGGAGTAGTGTTCAACGGGGCGGATATTGTCGACATTGACGAACGGTTACCTCCCCCCGACAAGCCCATGGATGCGTATAACGATTCCAAGGCCCATGGTGAAGCGGCCGTCCTGGAAGCCAATGGCAAGGGGGGGCTATTGACTGTTGCTTTGAGACCTGCTGGAATATTTGGGTGCGTGCCTAATACATACATTCCTTTCTTAGCCACAGTTCTTATCTAAAAATCAGCCCTGGAGATCACCAAGTAATGGCCGGTCTATATGCAGTCTACGAAAAGGGCCAAACTCATTTCCAGATTGGCGACAATACCAATATCTTTGATTGGACATATGTTGAGAATGTCGCTTACGCACATCTGCTTGCCGCAGACAAACTTTCCCTTTCTGCACCCGCCCCACCTTTCGATGAGCTACTCGAAGACGAGAAGAAACGATACAGTCTAGAAAAGCTGCCCGAACTTACCCCTGCCGAAAAGAAAATCCTGGAGTATCCTCTTCCATCCATTGACTTGACCACAGGTGCTCGGCGGGTACCAACTAGCGATGCCCGGCCTTTGGGGCCTTACATATTACCGAGCCCCAACGCCGAAAAGCTCTTGACGGCCTTCCAAGACCCCGATTCTGCCTCTGCTTACCGTCCAGTCGTCCGAACGCGCTTCGACGCGCTTGGTGACTCTGCAGTTGCCCGCTCCAAACTTCTTTACCCCGACCACAGCCCCCTCGCTGTCGCTGGCCAAGCCTTCTTCATTACCAATGGCGAGCCCTGCTACTTTTGGGACTTCATGCGCGTCGTATGGCATCAGCTCGATCTTATCTTCCCCGATAAGCGGAAGCCAAGATCGCCTTTCGTCCTGCCGAAACCGGTGGGGATGGCTGCGGCGACGCTGCTGGAGTGGATTGGGTGGGTTACTGGGAGACCGGCTGCACTGACGCCGTTCAGGGTGACGTATAGCTGTGCGTCGAGATGGCATAATATTGAAAAAGCGAGGAGGGTCCTGGGGTACGAGCCGAGAGTGAGTTTGGAAGAGGGCGTGAAGAGACTGGTGACAGTATGTTGTTTTCCCTTGATTTGGAACACTACTGACTTTAATTTTTGCAGTGGTGGAGCGCGGAATACGTAGCAGGGAATATCAAGGGAGGACACTAGGTATCGCTGTAGATAAAGCGCTACATCATGATACCATTTATCTTATTTTGCTGGCATCTAGAATATTGTGGAACATGGGCTATGGCATCAAAGTTACATTACATGTGGCTACTGATTATACAACTTCCGGAAGAACAATAAGGTGAATACTGATGTAACTACGATGAATAGGGTAAAGCAAGGACATGAAAGCAATGCGACAAGAAAACAACACAGCGGTAGGCAGAGCGGTGACTAGAAAGAAAGATGTCCGACGATGAGGATAATTGTATTGATATAATGCTAGAAAACCTGAAACGAAAAAGGATTGCGCCACCATTATCGGAGCTCCTGCGAGAGGTGGCTTTTAATGTATTCTTTCTTCTCACAGGCTGTTTTGCCCTTTGAGCGTTTCCGGTGCGTGTTCCCTCGACTGAGCAGTGCAGCAGCCAGCTCATACTGGCGTAAGCACTCAGGATCGTCCTCAGCCGCGGGTATGTAGATGACAGGCGGATGCTGCCTGGGCTCAGGCTCAGGCTCAGGCTGGGGAAGGGCGAGAGATGGAATTATGGGAGGGAAAATGTCGAAACAGCAGCGACGCGACAGGATAAGATCGTTCATGCCGTTATATGAGCCAGGCCGGGGATGAGTGATACGGGGGACGTCCGTTCTGAACGGGAAGTCAGAGAGCAGCAGGTTGGTGTAGAGTGCAGGTGGAAGGGGGGTGGAGACATGTAAGAAGGTGCCCTCGGGAAAGCCCTGCGCACTGGGCGGCGGCGGGAAAATGGCAAGGTGGCGGGAGAGATCTAAAGGCGACCGTACAGATCTGCGTGCTGACGGCGAGCGACTCCTGCTTCTGAGCAAAGACGACGATGCAGAGCCAGAGTGAGAGATGGCGATGGAGGCATTCTCGATGGAGACCCTCTTCAGTTTCATTACGGAGCGTATAGTGGTTGTTCGTGGCGGCGTTAATTGAAAACGGGGGCTCTTTGGCATGATGAACAGTTTTATAGAGAAGCTGTCAGAAAATTGAACAACGGAAATGTCCTAGAATCGCAATGTTCCTTGATGTGGCTGAGAGGTGCAGTAAACGCCGGGTAGCCATTGTGGTAAGGTTTGTTGTTTCTCCTTTGATCGATACTAATAGTTCGACTTAACCATAGTTGGTACTCTACAGTCAAGCACTGATCTCGAATTTTTTACGACCGCTGCGAGAAGTCACGGCCCCAGTTCAGGCCCTGGAGAAGTGCGAGGCAACGGGCGCGGAGTGATTCTGATTCCGTTTCAGCATAGAGTACAATAGCCGCGAAGCGAAGAAGGGACCTTGACGAGTTATTGTAAAAAGCAGAAGGGTCAGATCTCGGAGGCTTTGGAAAAGAACACCCGGCCCATTCGGGACCGGGCCGCCATGCGAATCTCGCGTGCACTCTCAAGGCCCGCCAGTCTGCTTGGTGTGTTGGTCCAGCATAGCAACTAACCTATTACAGCTGTTCCGTTGACATATTTTCCAATTTTTCTTTTACATTTAATCTTTGCTGTACTTGTGGTCTCCTTTCTTCTATTCAGGCAAGTAAATTTCCCACCTTACTAATTCTCGGTGAGCACACGTTTCTTTCGCTCTCTCTGACTCTACAGAGAGCTGATGAAAGGACAGCAATGGGGGCGATGCTGCCAGTTGACCTATACCGATGCATTGTAGAGCACTACTCACAGGAAGATCGCGGGACGCTTCTCTCCTTGATGTTCACATCGCGTGCATTCAACTATGAAGCAGAGCGCATCCTCTATCGATCGTTCAACAACTTCTGCAATATTACCACCCAAACACTCTTCCTCGACCGCGTAATTTCGTGTCCACGCGTGGCCAAATTCGTCCGGAGCTATAAGCTCTTCATCACCTTCACTATCGAGCCGCTGTCGGATTTCTTGACTCTCTTACATACCGCCCTTCTCGCACTCGTCGAGCTCAAGTATCTTGGGTTTCGCACCCTGGGAGGTTCCTCCGCCGCACAGATACTCACAGGGTGCACATTCCAGCTCGAGGAGCTTGACTGGGACTGCTCGTGCGACGAGCAACTTCTCATCGATTTTCTATCGACACAGAAGTCGCTCAAGTCGTTTATAAGCTGCTGGGACCCCTCTCGTATTCCTCCACCGTCTGTAGATGTCGTGCCCTTTCTCACCTCCCTCCGCGGGAGATACGGTCTGATACAGACGTTCCTTCCTGGGCGGAACATTACGAATCTGGACTGGATACCAGACCTTGATGATCCGGATCCAGACACGGCCCTTCTCGCTGATTCTTTAGCAAACGTCCGTACGATGACGTTTGGAGGTTATTTCATGCGCCCAAACCTGTCCACGATAGCACAGTGTCTTGGCCAGGTCAGGAACTTGGAATTAAGAGGAGTGCAGGTACGTAGTTGTCTACCCTTCCTGAGTACTTCTAACCAGCGACGAATCAGGCAGACGACTTGGACTGTGTTCACCTGATGCCCAATTTAGAGGTGTTCAAGATTTCTATGCGACCCGTACTTGGACTATCGATCCTCCGGAGCGACCACAACGCCGTAGTCATCAAACTGTTCAGCGGGTGTGCCAAATTGGAGGTCATCACCATCGCATCCAAAAAGCACGATTTCTGGGCGCAAGATTACAGAAAGTGGGCGCGGAAGGATTTCACGGCCCATAACGGACAAGGTGGGTGTTTCAAACAACAGTTTGAATTTATCTGATTTTGGGTTATTACAATTTTAGGGACCATTCCGTGGACGGATATCCCGTATATTGTAAGTGAACGGAAGCGTTTTCAGTTGTTTCAGCGTGAAATTTTGATACCAGCTCAGTGAATAGCGTCCTCATGCTATATCCCGAGTTACTATCGTGGAGGCTACAACGTATGATCCAAGCCCCAGCTGATGGACGTGGGAAACTGGTGTGCTTCTACCGCTTTGTTTTGCCTACCCGGAACTGATGCGCCGTATAGCCTCGCAAGTTGAAACGTTGACGGGCGGCCTGGACGCGACGAGTACTTACGACACCCATCCATATCATGAAGGGATAATAGGCTCTTTATAATAATCATAAGGGTAATAGATGTTCAAGTTGTATTATAGGTAGTGACTACCTGAATCGTCAGATCGAGATATTCTCTATATTTATCACGCTAAACCTACCGGTAGATCAATTCGCACCGGTGCCCTCTGCGCCAGCTCTTAAATCGGCCAAAAGATCTTGTAATCGTTGGCGTAATTTCACAATAAACTGCTCGTCATCTGAGGAAGGGGGAGGCTTGGTAGAACATTGTAAGTTTATCAGCCAACCATACACAGAAATACCGAACCAATTGATCCAGAAGATACTGAGGTTTTGAATTTAAGCATGGAAATAAACATGAAATAAACAGTGGCTGACGCACCTCTGCTTCGTCTATTGTCTGTTGCACAACTTCAGAGTGAGATTTGGTGATAGAAGTTTGGAACAAACAAACAAGTATGATGGGACCTCTATTGTGGCAGATAAGCTGAAAATCATTGCTTGTATTAATCAAGAACTACTCGCCTATTCATTGTAAAGTCTAAGTGGTATCGATCTAACGTGGTGGTACCGCCGCCAACCAATATGGAAACGTGCGTCGTTTCGGCTTCCTGACTTACAAATCCGTTCGGCTGTTCGGTCCGACGACTTCTCTCTACAACTTGCATACACCCCTCATAAACATTTTTCTGGAATCTGGAACAAGACATCGTGACTACATTCCATACGGTTTGTGTACGATTCAAGATTTTATTGCTCTGCGCAGGAAATAACGACATCCTCTTCCTTGACATAGCGAATCAAAGCTGGATTCTCTATAATGATATTCTTTATAGATTTTATGCTTTAGTAGGCTCTCCGATATCTTCATTCCACTTTGTCGGAGATAGTCAGCAACTGGAAAGAGTAAGTAATAATCAGCCCTACAATCTCCGGATGTTGCTGAATAAACTGTCGCATCATCTCCATGGGCTCCTCCAGCGCTGTTGAATGTGTATCTCAACTTTTGGGTCGAATGGCTAGGTTAAAGTACGTGCCAAGGTTGATGACTTCGACTCCCCGTTCTTTGAGAAAAGATTCTGGTCCGGTAAACGTTGTGTTCTCGCCTATGACGACCCGCGGAATGCCAAAAAGAAGGCACGCGCCCGAGCACTGGTAACGTCAGAGTCGTAGTTTAATGCGTGAAGGACTCGACGCACTGACCATCGGACAAGGCGACAGTGTAGTGTACATTGTGCACTTTGCGTAGATACTTGGTGGCAGGCGTCCGGCAGCGTCCAGGCAGTCTGTTTCGCCGTGCTTGATAGCACTATCTCCTGTACCCTCCTGTTCCGCCCTACAGCAATAACCTTTCCGGTTTCATCTATCAGGGCAGCTCCGACTAGGGTGGGATTAAATTTGCATATCAAGGGAAGCACATTGATAGCGTACTGGGAACGCCACCCTCTGCAAAACCAATTCTAGCCTGTTCGATTGCATGTTGCATACCCTTCAGATCTTGTTCTAAAGGTGATCGAGTCACGACTGTTTTCTGCTCAACATTTCCGCCTGAAAGAACCATTATCCTGCCCAGAAAGATCGAGTTATGCGAGGAAGTGACGAATTGTAAAGTCTAATGAAGCAGAAGGAATGATAAGATCCAGTAGCGGCGGATGCCGGGTCCCCGATTCTTTCCTTTTCTTGGATTCATTTTCAAAAAATAACTAAATAAGTCGCTACCTTGCACGATATAGGATTTCTCACTTAACGGAGTTCAGACATGCTTGAAAAAATCAAAACTGTATATTGTAGACATGCATGAATCTGATCCACTGGTTGGTTGCGGGGAAAAAAGTTCGCTCGGTGGCAGCACAGCTGCCACCAGCTCACATTTTCCCCCGCAACCTCAGGCAGCTACGAGGTAAGTAATGTGAGATGTGCGAGCTTCTCATGGCAGACAGTTAGTCGCCGTCGCTTCTCGTAGTGATCTACTATTTACATGTTGACTTATTTCCGAGGGGATTTCGTAGTATATATAAGCTAGAATATTTCATAGTCAGTCCCCATGTCACGTTTGCCCCAGATGTAATCCCAATTTGCCACTCACTTCGTTTGAGAATGGCCCCCGCGATTCTAACAAGTAATAGTGGGACTCAGGGACTCAGGGGGAAGCACAATTTATCAATAAAAGATTGTCGGGCCAAATTATTATAAGCTACAGCATCGTCAATGGGTGGAGGTTGTTCCCTTGTGAGCACCAAGCGGTAATAATGGATTTGAAAGTTGAATCCTCATACCAGAAAGTCTGCGCACTCAGAGTGAGAAGCGGTTTTGTGAGGAGTCGTCGGTCCCGGTCAGTCCTGGTACAAAAAAGACGTCGAGCTCGGTTTTGATGACTGTTAGCAATGAGAATGATACAGACCAATAGGGAGAAGTCGGAAAGACAGCCACAATGGCAATCAGCCGGCATAGCAGCCGAAGCGTGCCGGATGCTCGCCAATCACTACAGATTTGTAAGCTAACCCGGAGTATAGCCCCTGTCCAGACAGTTTGGCACTACTCACGACCAGTTACGTTTTTCTATAACCCTCTGTCGTTTCCTCATCCTTCGGAAAGAATCGGGGAACTTTAGCCGACGGCATTGACGGCAGGCAGCTCTTTTTTCTCAGTATTATGTAGAATTCATATGCACATCAAGGATTATTATCTCAAGTGGGCCTCTAGTTTTATAAAATAAAGAAGTGATCACCGGTATCGGTAGGAGGTAAAGCCTGGTCACGCCGTAATTGCGTGACCGCGACAAGTCTCGGCTTATGTTGCTACCACCACCTCATGCAGGTAGCATGAATCCATCCGCCTTTATCCAGCATTACACCGCCCCTCTCAACCAAAATTTCCATATTTTAGGCGCG
>JAUDZF010000417.1:0-16756 GCA_030407055.1 Armillaria mellea | reverse complement strand
ACCATCCTCGAAAATACCCGTGTCTACCCCTTCCCGGGATCGTTGATCAGAAAGATCTCGCCTCTCAACTGGCATTCCAACGGTTCTTCCACAGCCCCGAATACAGCACCTCGTCGTAATACTCAGTCAAAACCAACGCCATCAGCGTCCATATCGCTCTCTCAATTCGAGATCCTACAGCGCAAATCTAGCTATGTTAAACCAACCATCATCTTCTAATTCCACCGTCGACTCCACAGCACCAATGTTAACGGTAACTCCGGCCGATTTGCTGGCAACAGCAGGCGACGACTTTAGCGAAGAGCTAGGTGATTGGGCTTGGCTGTTTATTGATGAAGATGGGTTCACTGACTTATCATCGCCAGGCTCGTCGCCCATCTTCAAAGATCTCGATGAATTTCCGTCGAGTAACTTCCTCACGGGTGCGGGCACATCGCCGCTTCTCGATACTCCTTACAGCGACACCTATGACTCGTTCGAGACGTCGCCGTTCGACACTCCCCTTGACTCCTTCCTCACCACTCCCATTTTCCAAGACGGCGATGTCCCTCTGATATCCGACACCGATGAACGATGTTCCGCTCGTATGAGGAACTGATGGCGGCTCCTGCACCATCGCCTGCCTCGGTGAAGGCTCCTCAGCTCCCCGACTGACGAAGCTGTACACCATGTCGCCGACGTCGCCCGCTGTCGACTTCATAGATCCTGCTTCCGTCTATCCCTCTCCTCATCTTCCCGTTGAGCAGTCTCCCTTACCTCTCTCTTCCGCCGCCAGCCCACCCGACGAAGCCCACTCCTCGCAAGTCTTCTGCGACTGGTACCCGTAAAAAACATCACCCCGGAGACCATGGTTCCGCTTGATGCCCCAACCCAGCCACGGCGATATGTCATTCCGTCTGCGACGTCGAGGAAGGAAGTCCCTGCGACATTTGCCAGGAAGCGGTCACGATCTGCGGCTCTAGGTGATGAGGAAGACGAACTCGAACCTCCTCCACCAGACGCCACTGATCGTCAAATGATTGAGTACAAGCGTCGGCAAAATACCCTAGCAGCGCGGAAGAGCAGGAAGCGGAAGCTAGAGCACCAGCAGCAACTCGAGGACCAGGTCGATACGCTGACGCTTGAGAAGGAACAGTGGAAGACAAAGGCGGAGATCTACCAGAGCATCTTGCAAAGCCACAACATCCCGTTCCAGTCATGAGCCAGTCATACCCGCTCCTCTCGTTTCTCCTGGATTCCAAAGGTCGACTCTCCACATTTTCGAGTCGTATAAAGGCTTCGATGCTCGTTGTATTTTTGTTTTCGGTATCATTCCCTATTCCCCACCCACTTGATAAGAGCATCGTCGTACCCCCATCCCCCCAGTGTAATGATCTTAGTAGTAGTTGTGAGTTGTGATTTACTTCGTATTTTCGTTTTACGTTCCTTTCTCTTGATCAAAAGTTACTCCAGTCGTAGTATCGTTACCCCAGATATAACCTTACCTATATGCAACCGACAATGATATAAATGCTATCATATGTGAATTGATGTGATTTGTCCTGATCAGTCTCTAAAGTGTTCGGCTGACAAAGAGCAAGTTACGAACCAGCGTGTCAAGACCGATGCAAACTCGTTTTGTTTGAGCTATCATTGTTCAGTTTAATTATATTTCTGCCGTCCGACTCTGTTTTTCTATCAGACATTTAACTTGTCGCCGACCCCTCAGCTATGTCACTACGAAGAAATCATCAAAACGATGTTCGTCGTGTACTTGTTCCCTCTTACTCTCTAATATTTCATGGATTTTAAAGTACATATGGCTATGAATTCACGACACTGTTGCTCACTTCGATGGGGAGGCAGTTTCGCTGTGTTTTCTGTCAGGTTCGCACTTGGAACGTCTCCCATAACCCCACTGAGCTCTTGTTGTTGCGGCGAACTTCTCTTCATTTGGGTCCAGTACAATTTCGCATTCCTACTTGTTCCAACTTGAAGGCATAAATGCACTGTTCCTGGATATACACGCAAACGAGATGCGCTCTCCGGGATACAGCGGTACCAGCCAAGCTCTACGTCTCTTGAAGAAGTATCCTCAAGTTGCGAATTCGTCATCATGTAGGAGTACTCAATCTTCTTTGTTCTATTATCACCGCTCCAGGCAAGAACATGTTCTCCATAAGCAATCCTCGACCGAGCCCGAGCCCGTTCGATATCCGCGTCTTTTTCAGTGCGGTCATGGAATGGAAAGGCTCAGTCAAGATCATCCTCACTTTGGAAGTCGCGCTCAGACTCGTCGGTACATCAATGACCTGCCCTAAATGACCCGATCCGGATTTATCTTTTCCCACTATTTCCTTCTGATGCTAAATTGCGAATCCCCTAATCTTTGACTGGTCGAGTGTTTGTGCAATTTCTTACCAGTCAGGCCTCTGGGATGAGAAACTGGTTAATGTGGGCCACTCCTGAAGAACTCCCTTCGGTGTTACACCATCTGATAATGCATAATCCAAACTTCGGCATGATAATGTGCCAGACGCGAACTACGATTGGATCTACTTCTTCGAATTCGTCATCAGGGTGCAGTACAGTGGAGCAGATACCACACGAAACGCGGATGCGCCGTTGAACTGGGTCTACTAGAACAATGGAGCGGCCCCCCAACCGTTTAGAAGCCAACACTATGTCCGTCGTGGACTACATTGCTTAACATAGAATGGAGAGCTATTATTGCACTTGTCATCTTTAGAATGCCTCGTTGGGCACTTGTAAGAGTATATTTACTTTCGAATCAGCTTAACGCTTACGAACACAAATAGGACTTGACACAAATAGGACCGCCTTGACTGGTCTGGCAACACAGATTATGAAGATATCCCCTGTCATGCCGACGGTGCAAGAACTAACTTCCGAAGATCGACTTTAATTCGAAATGAAGGACCCACAAATGATCGACTCCACTCTGTCAACAGGGTGCCTCAAGGTACACTCAAAAATTGAAAACGTTCGGTATATTGTTTCATGCATTTGTACTACGTCTAACTCATAAATCGTTCAGGACAACCAAAACTAATACGACAGGCGATGGTGTCTACAGGCAACGAAGATTTCAAACCAAAAATAATATACAGCGCCCGACGAGCGGGGAACCGACAGAACCAGCATCAAGCAAGAATCCACGGTAACACATGCGAGTCTCCGTGCGGGTATCCGTCGTATTTCGAAAGGGAACCTATATGTGGCGCCACCCAGAGTTCTCACCTTTTTATCCTGCGCGACCATATACGAGTACGCCCACCAATCGACGAAATGAGCTCCTCGACCCAATCCTCGACCCCTGAATCGGCTTCTCCGTCAAGGCTCAGCAGCCCCGCGCTATCTGATGCCTCTTCCCCCGACTCGTCGCGCCCACCGTCGCCACTACTCCGCCCCCTCCCTAAAGCCCTCCCAGCAAATTCGAAACACGGTCTGGCTACTAGGCCACCGTTCGGTTTGAACACCCTGAGCGGCGCCAGCTTTGGCTTCACAACTATAAGCACCAAGAAGGACAATGACGTCCCGCCTCGCACTGCATCCCCAGAAGCCTTGGTCCAACCGGAGGAAGAGGCGGTTGCAGATGCGGAGGGACCAGCGGTGACCGACACGGGTAAGTCCAAACCTAAGCGGAGGACCTCCTCGGTCGCTATGGCCCCGTTCATCACCAAGTTCGAGCCATATGAGCCGGAAGAGTACGTCGTGTGCGAGAAAAGCGGGACAAAGTCCCCCGCCAAGCCCGAGAAGGTGGCTATCGTCGGTTCTGGTAGCTGGGGAACAGCGCTAGCGCGTGTAGCAGCCACAAATACGGCTCAACAGGAAGGATTCGACCCCGAAGTTAGGATGTGGGTGAGAGAGCAGGAGGTGAGCTTTCCCCCCTTCCCTCATCGTGTCTTGGCACCGCTTACTGATAACATTCGAAAAGATACATAACGGAAAACGGTTGATCGATATTATCAACGAGGGCTCGCGTCAGAACGAGAAATATCTCCCTGACGTGGACCTCCCTGAGAACCTTATTGCAGTGCCTTCACTTGTAGAGACCGTGCGGAACGCGTCTCTTATCCTATTCGTCGTTCCGCACCAGTTCCTACCTGCTGCCCTCAAGGAGCTCAAAGCCTCTGGCGTAGTCAACCCCAAGGCACGTGCGATCTCTGCAATCAAGGGTGTAGACGTTGTCATCGAGAAAGACACAGCGGGAAAGACTACCCAGGCGGACATCTACACATTCCCTTCCGTCATCGAGAAAGAGCTCGGGATCCCGTGCACTGCTCTTGGTGGTGCCAACATCGCGCTTGATGTCGGACGGGGGGAGTTCTGCGAAACGACGATCGGCGTACCCTCTGCGAAGGACGCGGCGTTGTGGCACGCAGTGTTCGACGGGCCTAAGTTTAGGGTCCACCCGATTGAGGATGTGGCTGGAGTGAGTCTGAGTGGGGCGCTGAAGAATATTGTTGCTCTTGCAGCCGGATTTGTTGACGGGATGGGGCTAGGTGGGAATACCAAGGCCGCGATTTTGAGAGTGGGGCTGTTGGAGATGGCTATGTTCACGCAGGATTTCTTCCCTGGAAGTTCATCGTTCACGTTTTCGCATCATTCTGCTGGTAAGTCTTTGTCATCTCTCGAGACGTGAGAGCTAAAGCTTTCATGCAGGTATGGCTGACTTGATTACGACGTCCTTTGGGGGTCGTAATCGGAAGTGTGCTGAGGCTTTTATCAAGAGTAAGCCGGAGTATGCGCCAGCCGGGACTGTTACCAATGAGAAAGGAAAGACTTTCTTAGAGCTTGAGGAGGAGCTTTTGAACGGCCAGAAACTCCAAGGAACATTGACCGCGCAGGAGGTCTTCGATTTTCTAGAAGCCCGAGGACGGTTAGAAGCGTACCCGCTCTTTGAAAAGGTTTACAGGATTTCATTCGAAGGGATGGACCCGAAGAGGCTCTTCGAAGATTTGTGAATGATGACGGTATGTGTGGTTATGTTTAATTCAGAGTGACCATTGATAGTAATCGCATTTGCAGTCACCCATGTTGTACGGCTGTTTCGTATGAATTTAAATTTGATCGTTGAAACGGGCCCACTAAATGTATCGCTATTCGCACTCTCGTATGTATATCAGTTACGGTATAGAGTCGTCAAAGAAACAGAATACTCTGCCTGTTCATATGTAAATATTCCTAGGGGTACTTAGCTATCCCTCTTGCTTCAGTTGATCTATCGATACGTGTTATACAGTGTACACTTCCATCTGACGCACCATCAGTGAGGTGTTAATTATTTTTATTCCAGCCGTCGGTCTCGAGGATGAGTGTGGGAATTTTGTGTTCGGTAATTGCCGATCCGACTGTGTTGAAAGTCACTCCAGCACACACCAATTCAGACATGTATACGTCTCTTAACGCTATTCGCAGCTCAACGCTCTCCAGGAGGCCCGACCGTTCTAAAAGACTGATATTCGCGGCTCAACGACGTTTGTGGCTCAGTGCGCTTGGAAGAAATGTCAAGCCGGCTATAAAAAGAATGGGCTGGGAAAGTAAGCACTTCACGGACTTTACTCCAGTGATAGTACTCAGCTCGGCGTGCCTAGTTTTCAGGCTTTGAAATCCGTGTGATCTTGAGAATGTCTCGTCGACGACCTATGGAGGTGACAATTCAACTACCTTTCCCACCTTACAGTACAAGCCATGAAGGAAATAAAACTATGTGTTAGGTAGGTTATCCTTTCTCTTTACCGTAACAGAGGGGTCCCTAAAATTGCAGAACGAATGCTCATTCGGCTCTATCGACGATCGCGAGCCCAGCAACAAGACGACCTGAAAAGAATCGGTATCAACAGTGTCACGATGGATGCCTTAGCATTTTTCATTGCAATCCTGTTCACCCCAAAAGGACGAGCAGTACGGGCGCTCGAACACGACCAATGAATGATTTACTAAACGAACGTGCTACAGGATGTGATGAGCAAGAGGGTAGGCCAGTGTTAGATGGACGGGATTCTTGTGGGTTCGCTTCATTTACCGTTTTACACGGCCCTGATATAATCTTTCCAGATCATTACCTAGAAATCAGAAACCCTCAATTTAAGTGTATGCAAGATGTACGTTTACGTTAGTAAGTCTGTCCTTTACATTACATCTTCCTGACTGACCGGACACTTAGCTGAGATATATCACTCTGAAAGAGCGCTTGTAGTGCTGTTTTTGTCTCCGCATGCATCCATTCTTGTCTGTAGAGTCGGGCAATGTGTACGAGCGCCAGTAGTCCCTCTTATCGTCCAACCCTAGGACCCAACTCCCTTCTTAACTCTGTTCATAAATGCTAAGACGCTAAATTCATCTTAACCTGGGAAATGCGAGCGCTACGCTCTGTTATCTAGGTACGTTATTGTGTTGTACGAGCGTTTAGTGTCTGCTCTTAAGCCCCCCGGTTGGGTCCACAGATCCACAGAGACCCGCCTCACCCGCTTGACAAGATGGTATAGCCTGATCTCTTTCAGTGCTGTTAATCTTCGGTTTATAACTGATTTCTTCTAAAGTTATGTTGCCAGAACGCGTCCGTCCCCACCGACTTTGGAGCCGTCATAATATGCAGTTGTATGCCTGAGGATCCGTGAGTCGTTTTCACTAATGAGCCAAGTCATTCTGGACTGAACATAGTTTTAGGTGTAATTGTAAACAGCTTGGAAAACCAAACTCTGGTAAATAGCGGGTCGTCATTCTTGAAATTACCCCAATAGAAGGAAGAAACCCTGTGTTTGCTATTGTAGGTCGTAACGCCCTTTCTGCAGCATTATGGCAAATTAAACTATGTACAGTATATTGGTGCTTTGAAAGCCATGCTGTATGACCGCGATTGGAATGTAGGAAAATAAAATTGCTCGTGTTTCTTTCCGGCGACAATCATACATTGATTGAGCCGCGTTTCGAGCCAACGCGATATGACCAGAGGTTTGACGCTTCTGCGCAACTCTGCTGATGTCAGTGGTGACACGTCCTGGTTCTGTTCAGTCATCCCCTAATAATAGGACAATTGTTCACGAGCCTCGAGGTCTTGGTTTGAAAACCATATCTTATGCGATTGCTTCTTATCGGCCTTGCGGTACTCCCGACGATCCTACGGCACTTATAGAGTGACTAATTTTTGGTCGAGCGTTAAAGCGACTGAATGACTCACGTTCGTTCGAGCGTCTATTTTGCGCTCACGTCATCCCTCCAATCCCAGGATTGGGATCTTATCATCTAGTCCGACATTAACGGTGTTTTTGCCTCTGCACCCGCCCGCCTAGCTTCCTAAGTATATATTATTTCGTATGAACCTGGTCGCTCACGAGTGCTGGGTTCTGAGACTCAGGTAGTTTCTTACGTTGTTCCAGCGCTTCACCTTTGATATAAATACTATATCGTCTCTCTGCTAGGAACCATGCGAGGTTTTGAACATGGCGGTAAATTTGATTTATCTACCGCCCCTGATGCTGATACTAACCCTTTCTCTCTCCTAGAATTCTACTAATTTTGTGCCCGTTAGTCATACTGATGAGTATGTTACTCTTAACATACGTCAGACTCATCAAGGCTGACCCGGCTCGCAGGGAGACTAGCCAGCCCACTTTGAGCGGTAGACCCACTCTTCCAACCGCTCAGTCTGGTGGAGGCAAGGGGCGTTAAGACGCTTCTTGCGAACCATTCGTATGCCTGTGTTGTTCTTCTGCAAAACCCGCACGGCTAACATTGTAAAGGATTCAGAGACCTCCGCCCTAACATCACGCTGGTGTTGTACCCCCGATGAGAAGTTGTTTCCTTTTTACAATGATCATATGATGATTCCATGTAATCTGTTCTTGATTTGCGCCTTGGTCAATTTCCACAGTAGCACCTTATTGTATCTCCCCATGTGCATATGTGTGGGCAACTAGATACCTTCATGGCGTATTCCGTCCATAGAAGACAACTACTCGCAGCTGTTTGCATACAGCTTATCAGTCCGGGTCATTTACATCACCCGAGGCTGGAACTTCGAGCGCGCAAAATGGTCTCCGAGATCACCGAAATCGCGGTAGAGCGAGGGTTTCAGATAACCTGTCTGTAGCTGTGAACATACACCAGCCACGAAAGTATACCTGTGTCTTCGCCTGTATGTCACTTTACTCCACTTCCGCGACGTCCGGTTTATGGTTAGCGTCAGTAGTGCCATTCCTAGCGTTAAATTCTTTCCGACCCCGACAGAAAATGTCACAGAATCCTCCAATCCCGGGACATTTTCTTATCAGTTGTCTCCTCCGGCCCGTCACCGTTTCGGCTGTATATCCCTGCCACTGGCAGTGCGGCCTGCCTATCGCTTCAATCCCTATTTTCTATTGCTCACGAGTGCAATGTTTTCGGATCCAGGTAAGTATAGGCGCTAAATGCGTTGTATAAATTCGCGTCGTGTTTCTCCCCCAGAAACACATTCCAAACTCCCAACATGATCGTACGCAACATCATCAATATCACAGCTCTTGGACTGATATCTCCCATAAAGAAGAACACTTCTGACTCCCCTGTTAATCATTGCAACTGCAGTGGCTCGTATGTCATTTCTTATTTGTCCCCCCACTACTATCGGTCGAATGTTGATACTTTGCCTTCTTTCAGGTGCAACTGCAACGGTCCCAGCTCTGGGACCCCTGGGGGCAGGAGGCCCTAAGCTGTCTCAAGAAATGGTATGAGTTGTCCTTCTTGCCTTGCGTGACAATCACTCAAACAAAAAATGCACAGGACCGGTTCAGTCATCCTGGGAGACCGCTACCGACTCCGATGAACGATTAAATCGAGCTACACTATAGTAGAGCTTATGTGTCACTGAAGATAATATAATCCTTATGATCTCTATCTCCCGTTAGCATACAGCCCAGGTACCATCAGGTGCATGTGTGCACTGTGACCGCGGGGAAAAAATGGCTAGGCTATGTCTTGTGACTCAATTGAGAGCGAGCTGTTTTGAGGATTGCGTACTTATACTGAGGTCCCTTCCTGACATTTCAGATCTAACTATATTGACAAGACCGCAACTCATCCACCCATGCCTCGCGCCGGTCTTCCTAAGAGAAAGCGTCCACGAGCCCAAATAGACGGAGTCGCAAGCGCTATATCCGCACTCAATATCGCGAAAGCTGTGCCTGTTTCCTATGTCCAAAGCATCTGCGGAGGGCTCATCTCTATCCTTGAGGTAGTTGAGGTCAGTCATCATCCATGCGTGCTCATACTGCCCTAAAATTGAATATGAACCTTATTAGCAAGTCCGTCAAAACGAATCCGACATAACTCGTTTTGCTAACGCTGCCAACGAAACTGCAAGGCTCTTGCAGGAGGAAATACACACCCATACTAGTCTACCAGATTCGGCTTTTCAGGATGCTTGCGAGAGATTTTATAAGTGCGTGTTGCAGCGTTATGGTGTACCTTCAATCGGGGAGCTCACGTAGATTCTATGTAGCCAAATTTGCGAAACGGTCCTTCAACTCGATGCTCTAAAAGCTTCTAACGACAGTCATACCTTTCTCAAGTATTTGCGGACGAGCAAGACGAGCGATGCCATCAGCCAATGTGAGGGGGCGTTGACAGAATTACGGGACAACCTGATCGTAAGTCCCCTAACCGGGTTTCGGGCCGGGAAACCGTCGTTTGCTCTTGACTTCCATTGTGACCTTTTGATTTTGCCCGACTGGTGTACAATGGAGTTTCTTGGACCAATTAATCATTCCTTTTCCGACTCTGAAGCAGGCTCATTTTCTTCCCACAGCTCATTTCCACCTTGGGAACCAGGATGGACGTTGCGGACATTATCTCAAAGCAAGAAACAACGCGTTCACTAATGGCAGATATGCATCAGGCTCTTTCTCTGCATACGAGCACTGTTTCTTTGCTACCCCGCCACCTCGAAGGGATACGTGACGTCATTAGCCTCTCAGCGGGATATACAAATAAAAAAATTAGTGAATTGCAAACGGAAATCCAGAACCAGAATCCTGTATTCGACGGTCGTGTACGTGAACTTGTCAATATGGTGTCGCTTGTTTATTTTTTTAATCAAGACCTAGTTCCACCGTTTCATTGAAGGCGACATTAACGTCCGACAGGAACTTGCTCCTCACAAGCCGACTTTTGACAAAGAGAACTGGGATGATGCGTTTCAGACTAATATTGCTCATGCGGGCGAATCAACGAAAGACAGAACTATAAGAGTGTTTCATCGTAAAACTGTAAGTGTTTTCTCACGATGTTGGGGTACTCTTTATCTTTGACGATCTATGCAGGAGTGGAAGCGTGAACTTGACTTGTTAAAACTCGTTCCAAGGTTCGTTGTCCATAAGGCTCTGTCGTCTGACTTTCTCAAGTTGACCAGGCGTCCCAACTTGGTTCAACTGTACGGTGTATGCGACTCTGAGAACTTTTTGAGTTTAATATTTAACCGAAGTACATAACTATTTTCTCTTTCCATCTCACCCAAATATCGTTCTAACTGGGCTTGGAAGAACTGGTCTTCCTGGAGAATTATATAGTTGAAAAGGACCCGCCAGCTATAGAAGAAATTAGGTTACGCGTCAATGCGGTACGTTTTTAGCATCGTTCACTCCAGATGTAAATTGACGGCATTTACAGATTCGTGATCATAAAGTACGGGCACTGCTTCCATTTATTCTTAGTCAAAGCTATACTGTAATGCTGGCTTCAGAACGCACACATTTTCCTTGCTTCTCATCACAGCTTGACTGTCCAAAGCTATCATGTACGTTATAACTTGTGATGCATTTTATTGGCGTGTTTCTCATTGGTACCAGCACGGGTTCTATTATGCCGATGAGAATGGTGCGCTTTGCATGGATCGATTTCGACCCGCATCTGGTGACTCCTCGTGGATCAGTCCTCTTGTGTACAATACCAGTATTCGACTGTCTTCAATGATTGGTCCCATAGAGATTCAAGATCCCACTCCCAGCATCTTTGATTCTCCGATATCGAAGGCATACTTGCTAGAATACTATAATCTTATCCTGTGGTTGCCCTCGGTCCAGTTAGATCTGCAGAAGTCTCAACGCGGGTCTATTGGAATATATCAGCCGCTCGTATGGTCGAAGCTGGCTTCATTACATTTGCCGGACTCGAAGGCTCTATCACGGACTTGGGCATTTTGTGGTGGTGTCAGTCCCAGTGAACGAGATATGGTCCTCGACCCCGATGGGTCTCTGAGGTTCGGTTATCTTGTTTTATATCAGAACCATAGCTCATGCTTCCAACGTAGGATTATCATTGATACCAATGAATCCATATCTTTCACGGTGCTCCCTCAACTGACCGACGATTCTTTTCGTACAATATTCTACGCTTTCTTCTCCCAAGCCAGTCATGTATCTGGAAAGCATGGTCTGGATGAGGTCGACGCTCTTCTATGTGGGTTGTGCTCTTCCCCATATTATCATGTCTCAACGGCTGGCAGATATTAGCACTAGCATCCTGCGCCTTTGCGCCTCACCTCCGCAAACCACGTCTCCAACAGCTGGAAGTAGCAACACGATCTACCTCTTCTTACCACCTGCCGTCGCATTTGAGAATGCCCTGACATCTTATTTCTTCGCTTCTGATCTCCAAGGCTCAAAGAGAGTCTCTGAGTCAGAACTTGAAACATATGGCATCACTTTAGAACATACTGTAGGGGAGAGCGTGTTTCCTAATCTGTGTACGCCGAAGGCGATGATGGCTCGTAGATATCGATTTCTGCGGGAGATTCATCAGGAATCCGGTTTCGATCCATGTAGTACGCAGGCTGCAGAATACTTGGGACTACCGCTATTCAAGCTTCATGGTCTATATTCAGAAAAGATGAAGGATAGACGTTGTGATATCAAAGGTGTGTCATTGATAATATGATTATTCGCGAACCGTGGGTTCTGACGACTTCTATAGAAAGCATCGGGAAGGCGGCCCAGCTATCTCCAGGCCTCACAGCCTGGAATGTAATGATCACGATAATGACCGTCGTGATCCTTTTCAACTGTATTCGCACTTTGATGTCGGGGATGGTTTAGAACTAAAGAATCAGTGCATTTGACTCCAAAATAAAATATCGCCGTTAAACTCTATTTTCCTATGTCTAGTCGATGAAAGTATTATGCTAATATGCCCTGACCTCGATTCGTTACTACCTATCTGTCCCGCAGACACTGCAAACATACTGTACCTGCATTTAGTAGGAGGAAACCACTGCACCAGCGTGACAGTCTTGATTTTCTTCCGTTAGGAAACTGGCCCCAAGTGACTCGGATGGCGAAAGTTGAAAACTTCGGATGCAGAAATATATAAGATTTTGAAGCATTTCGACCCACATTTGAGCCCGTCACGCCTGAACAAATCCAGTAGCGGCGGACGCCGGGTCCCCGATTCTTTCCTTTTCTTGGATTCATTTTCAAAAAATAACTAAGTAAGTCGCTACCCTGCACGATATAGGATTTTCTCAATTAATGGAGTTCAGACATGCTTGAAAAAATCAAAACTGTATATTGTAAATGACATGCATGAATCTGATCCACTGGTTGGTTGCGGGGAAAAAGTTCACTCGGTGGCAGCACAGCTGCCACCAGCTCACATTTTCCCCCGCAACCTCAGGCAGCTATGAGGTAAGTAATAGTGGGACTCAGGGGAAGCACAATTTATCGATAAAAGATCGTCGGGCCAAATTATTTATAAGGTACAGCATTGTCAACGGGTGGAGGTTGTTTCCCTTGTGAGCACCAAGCGGTAATAATGAATTTAAAAGTTGAATCCTCATACCAGAAAGTCTAACACTCAGAGTGAGAAGGGTTTTGTGAGGAGTCGTCGGTCCCGGTCAGTCCTGGTACAAAAAAGACGTCGAGCTCGGTTTTGATGAGTTAGCAATGAGGATGATACAAAACAATAGGGAGAAGTCGGAAAGACAGCCACAACGGCAATCAGCCGGCATAGCAGCCGAAGCGTGCCGGATGCTCGCCAATCACTACAGATTTGTAAGCTAACCCGGAGTATAGCCCCTGTCCAGACAGTTTGGCACTACTCACGACCAGTTACGTTTTTCTATAACCCTCTGTCGTTTCCTCATCCTTCGGAAAGAATCGGGGAACCGGTTCGCCGTCCCGACATACAGTAGCGGCTTTACCCGGACACAGCCACCACTTATTGTCTTCCGACTCCCAAGTGGCGTTGAGCTAGATGCCTCGAACCAGGACTTGTTGTAACAAAATTTGTTGCAATAGTAAGTGCCCTATAGTATCCTCCACGCCTGAAATACTGAAAACTATCAATTGTAGCTTGTCACAGAAGTCCATGTCTACTGAGTCCCGGCAAACTAAATCAATTTTCAGTCATGACGTGAGTGAAATTCGTCTTTTTCACTGTGCGTATCGGAGTATGCTCAACACAAGCATCAAGTGGCTCCATCGAACAGCCGCTGAAAAAATGGAGTTCATTCAAAGTAGCCTGGGTATCATAGCGTTGAACTCCGACCTAGGGACAAGTGGATCCCTCAAAGATGACAAGGACGATATCAATTTCATCAAGGCTAACACTGACTCTCTGGGAAAAGAAGACTGTGTTCAAAGGATCAACACTCTTCTACCGCAACTTTGCCGTCAGCATGAGACCAATCGCACTGCCATCGAGTTCCAAAAAGCTCTTCTTATCCCGTTGCCACGACAATCGAGGGAAGAGAAGAATTTTCTCTCGCGCGTTCCCTACGGATCATCCCCGTTATCTATCATTCCATTCGAAGTCATGAGTCACATACTAATACTTGCGGCTACTAGCATCGACTCGTCAACGGAGTCCGATTGCCTTGATACCAAGAATAACACATCGTGGATCTTGGGCCAAGTTTGCAGAGTCTGGCGAGCTATCGCCTTGTCTACGCCCGCAATTTGGAGTCGAGTGGTCCTTAACGACGAACCAAATTTCTTTACCTTCTGGGAGGAACTTGTTCTCCATAAGTTTCTCCGCAGATCGAAACAGCATCTACTACAAATCGTGGTTCATGGCATGTACGTTGACAGTGCACTGCGGTCGGCGCTCCAGGGTCTATGTCCTCACACTCACCGCTGGGGTACCGTGGACTGGACAACCAATTCCTCGAGTCTGGGGTTCTTCTCCAATATTTTCAGGGCGTCAGCCTATTTCCCTCTCTTGAAATCGTTTACCCTCACTGTCGAGGGTTTGGATTACTATGAGGTAGAACACATAGGGGGAGGTGCGCCCAGCCGCCTGGCGGCGTTCCACGCCCCACCCGACCAGCGCATAGAGATGTTCAGGGAGGCTCCTCAATTACAAGACGTATTATTGCAGGGTATCGGTATCATGGAAGTTTTGTTCCCCCTAGCACGGTTAAAAACCTTTCAAGGAGATATTTATTATCCCCAAGAACTACTTCAGCTTTTTTCTCAAGCTCTCGAGCTGACCCAAGCGACACTATGGATCAGATTTCGAGAAAACCATAGTTTCGCTAGTGATCCCGTGTCCCACTCGAGTCTTCGCCATCTGTCATTGTATACAGACGTGGAGTGCTTCCAATGTCTTCACCTTCCTGCTTTGCGGCATTTGCTGGTGGAGCAATTCGTAACCTACAAAGACGGCATTTTGGGCATCGAGAATTTCATCTCAGATTCACAGTGTCAGCTCCAGACGCTCTACCTGAACACTCCTCCACTCCCTTTCTCACATCTTACCTCTGTCCTTGAGAAATGTACCTCGACATTAACAGCATTATCTGTCCGCGTTGACAACACTATGGCGGATGATCTATATCAGGCCCTTACCTATGATTCCACTTCCTGTGTCGCGCCACACTTGGCTGAACTCTTCATTCGTGACGACACGTACGGAAACGATCCGGTGCAGCCTTCTGTGAAGGCATTCAAGTATAGCGCTGTGACGCTTCTCAAGATGGTGTCTTCTCGGAGACAATTTAGATCGGAAACGGCGCTGCTCAAGTCCTTGATGTTGACCGCTCCTCATTCTCCCCGACCGAAAAAGTTGCTGAAAGCCATGAAGAAGTTTGAAAGAGAGGGGTTATCGCTGAAGTTTTATGGTTACGCGTGGACGATATCGCTCGAAACGTAACACATTGATAAGAGGGCGGGCGGAATGGGTGCTTTTGAAGGGAGCTGTATGACAACGAAAAATGTAATCTTCATTAGTATATGCATAACAAGACACTATCATGGGTGGATCAACACGTTCTCGAAAGTAGTGACATGAGACTACACCGGACAAACAAAAAGGCGGATGCTAGGGACGAATTATTCGCGAGACGAAGCATGAAGTAAGTAGGCAACACGATTACTGAGTAGTCCCTCCTCGGCTCACGTAAGGAATAATTCCTTCAACCACGAAAAACTCGGAAAGTATACGCCGAGATGGATGGTGCACTTCGTTTGGTGAGAAGCTTCGCTCCAGGTCTCTCCTGAGAAACACTGTCACGGATCGTCGCTCGGAGTATATGGGATGTGAAGAGCGGAAGAAAGCGGCGAGGGTGAGAACAGCAAACCGCTGATCCTGGAAGAAAAGAGATGCCTCGCGCGCACGAAGACCGGTTCTCCTCTTTCCATACCTCAAATAGCTGGTGACTTGATATGGGGAACCATTATGTCCTACCGGAGACACCCATGATCTCGAAAGGAGGTGGACGATTAATGCATCAATGGGACCCACAGAAGATGCGAACGAGGATCGGCGGCGACAAGACTCGGGGGCTTCGGGACCGAAAGCAACTCCCCCGCCCGGCTCCGGTACTGGTAGACAACATGTGGGGATGAGAGGGATCTATGTGTCCGAGGAATTCTCAGCAGCGGCAGGATAAGAGGGCTGAAGTGTTTCTTCGGAGTTCAGCTGGTGGCTGACAGGCTACGAAGGAGCTTGGCTCTCCGAACGGCTTGATCGCAATACCAGACATGGATGTCAAGAGAAAGATCGTTCGTATCAGAGGAAGGTGGACCAGAGCACGGATATGGACACAGAGAGAAAGGCGAAGATGGGGAGACAAGGATGTTTGGCTAAACAATGTCTTGGCATGAAGGCTTCACGATGATGTTGCATCGGCGGGTTCGTGTAACAGACAGATAGTTCAGCACGCAGGATGGATCCCTTGGTATAGGTCTTTGTCCCGGGTAGAATAACCATAAATGCGGTGAGCAATACTTGCACCGAGCGGACTGTGTCCACGTTTGTTGCAAGTTTCAACAAGAAGCTCCTTATAAAACGGTCAAACAAATTCACGAAACACGGGAAAAGAAGCAGCTCACAATAGGTTCCGCTTCATAGTACATAAACAAATAGTGACATCACTCGAAATCGCTGCACTTCACAGGTGTTTACAAGGTGGCGAGTCCTTTTCTAATCTGCGGAAGGTAGGCTCCAGGTCAGGTCAGCCTAGCCGCTCTCATGCAAGAAAGAGAAAGACTCACCATCTAAACTGACAAGGAAAATCCAAGTCCAAGAAATAGTGGGTATCAGATTTACGGGCCGAACCGTGAAGCATCTCGTCACCGCTGTCGAACAGTGCCCTGTGCGACAGGATTGACATACTCAACAGTTCTCATAGGCGTGAAATTTCTCCAGAGAACCGGACGGAAACAAAAAACAAGACAAAAAAAGGCAGTGGCAGGCAATAACATCGAAAGTCGAGAAATAAAGACGGCTGTAGAAAAGGTAGTCCACCAACAAGTCCTAAATTCTGGTCATTAACGGACCG